>NCKV01000541.1:0-16522 GCA_003675905.2 Leptotrombidium deliense
CAGAACTTTTCTAGTATGTTATATCAAAATTTCTTGTTCTCTTCATTATTTATACAAATTGTTTGTTTCGTTTGTTTTGCTTTGCCTTTGCTTTTCATTGCATTCATCAATTTATCATTTCGAGTATGTTATTATTTCGTTTCTTTGAAAGCGTAATTTAACATGAAACCAAAGGGAACAGTTTTGTATTTTAAATAAATATTCATATCACCTTTTTTGCACACTTATTTATTATTCAAAATTCATAAATCAAATGGAATCACTCGAATCGTATTTCTCCTCACGCGTTACGATGAAATGAAAAAAATCGAAAGTAAAAACCGAGATTGGAAAGTTCTGAAACCTGAAATTGAAAGCGAAACCTGTAAAGGTTACATAAAAATATGAATTATTACGTATAACATTAATTGAAAGCGAATCAATTTGATTACTGCACTCAATCGACGACAGCATCATACATACACTTGTGCTTGTACACTTGTACACTTCTAGTGTATTAGCAAAACGTGTTGCATAACTGAATTTGGAAATAAATACGTTGCGATGGGCGTAGTTTACATGGTTATTACAGTTATTATCGTGATTACGGTTCATATTCGCTGTGATATTCGTGACTACGATGCTTTAAGAGAGCAATTTATGGTCCAAAATGAGGACCAGTTTATTGTCGTTCGCAGCAAGAAGCGCAATCGTGGCGTAAATTATTTTCTATGTTATCGGTTGTTGACCGTTACTTGTGCAGCCGTCATAAGCGAAAACTGTTTTTTAATTGACATGTTTTTCTGCTCCTCTACGATCATGCTTTAAGTGTCAAATATTAAACATTCTTTAATATTACTTGTAAGCGTAATCTTCGCAATCAATTCAGCCGTGTTTCGACAGTAATTGAATTTTTATCTAATACTCGTCACGCGTATAATTACGTAAACATGTGTGTGATACCTGTGATGGCAATTGCAATAGACCAGTCACAGATTGCATTGCGATCACAGTGCGTGTCATTCACTTTTATTATATACGGCTTTGCGATGTATCAGAGTTCTGTAATACTGGCAGTAATGAAATGGAAAGCTTCTTCTCTGAAAGAAAAGCTTTTCAAACGATGTATTATCTGTAATAATGGAGTCGAACGATTCGTTTTACACACGAATACGCAGCCAACTGCAGACTGTTTTCCTGATGGCTACTGTCCGTGTAAACGTTTACACAACAAACACGGAAATTTTAGAAAGGACGGTTATTGACCTGAACTGAACGTTCGCCACTCGCCTGACTCGACTGAACGTTCGCGCACAACTTTTCTTTTCGCGAAAAACTGAAACCAAAAATGAAACTTTTTCTTCAATTACCTTTACAATTCACTTTTTATCGTGTGTCTGTTTCGCTGTTTTCGCTGTGTATTCTCTCAGCGAACAATTATTGCCGAAATTGTAATCGTCTTGCGAGTGAATAACATCGCAAATGCGGAAAGAATAAGATAATATGTGAATGCCATTGAATCGATTCCATTATGCGACCGGTTTGCACGATGTTATTCCATTGCGAACAGAATACAGTTTGGATACTGATTCCCAAACAAAAGTGATGTGATTAAAATACGCAAATTGAGATCAACGTAATGTTGTGAACTCGAATTTCACGTTTGTTGCTGTTTCTGTTTGTTCAGTGTTCACCCGTAATCACTCATTCAACATGCCTAAACAAATGAGACATTCAAATGCGAGCCGAGTGCACGAGACTTTCATCTTAAGCCACTTTAAATAATTTCATTCAATTCAATTCGTTTTTATACAAGCAAAAGAAACATGAAATACCAAAATTAACCATCAAATAAATCAACAGCGAATGTATAGCATTGCGACTACTGGCCTCAATTAATTGCACTAAAGTTTTTTTGCAAATTTTTTGTTTGAAAAGCTAATTTGGTAGTAAATTAATATTTTTAAAAGTAAAATGTTCGCTGAATTGCAGTTCTCATGCAATTACATTCCTACGTACTCTTTCATCAGTATTCGTGATAGCAAATAATAATTTCAGTCTGTTTCCTTTCGCGTTTTGCAGAGTTTACTCCTTTTACGTTTGCTTTTGCAAATTAATTCTCGTCGAGAATAAGAGATCAACAAAGAAGAACAAAAAACGCGACTATCAAGAGACTGATTGCCAATGATGGTTCGATGGACGAAATTCAACCGTTTTTTGCTTCTCAGCGTTGGTCTCTCGTTTTTCTATGTGCTTAACGATTTAAACAACGAAAATGGCATCCAAATGAAACTAGAAGAGGTTGAACCACAAACTGGTGGCCAATTTCATCCTCTGAAATATTTCCCCAGATTTAGGGCTGATTTTCGAGACTCGAAAATTGTGCTTTCGCGTAATCTTTTGCATTTAAATGAGTTTCATTTCGTTAAGAATGCATCAAAAAGGTGTACCAATGAAGATGTGTATCTGTTAGCATTTGTGCATTCGGCAGCTGCTAATTTCGAGAAACGAAGGGTTATTCGCAGCAGTTGGGCATCAAAGAAAATAGCGAAGAAATTGAGACTCAAACTTGTCTTTCTAATCGGTTTGCCAGAGAACGACACATTGCAAAGTTTGTTGGAAAAAGAAAATTCTCAACACAGTGACATAGTTCAAGGAAACTTTTATGACACGTATAAAAATTTGACTCTCAAACATTTAATGGGTTACAAATGGGTTCTCCAGTTTTGCAGTCACACTAAGTTTGTGATGAAAGCAGACGACGACGCATTTATCGATATCTTTAAGGTTATCAAAGTTCTTAAAGAAACGTTCGACACAACCCACCAAGCTCCGAGAGACATTCTCGCGTGCTCCTTGTTTCCTGAGGGAACAAGTACAAAAAGAGATGGCAAATGGCGCCTGTCGACCACCGAGTACCCATTCGACACATTTCCCACGTATTGTTCGGGAGTAGCTTACTTCGCCACTCCAGACGTTCTTTTCGATATGTACAACGCAGCGAGTGACGTGAAACCATTTGTCTGGATCGACGATTTATTCGTGACAGGAATCGTCGCTTCGGCTTTAAACATTCGACTGCAACCATTGAATTTAAAGTTTACATACAACGACAAAGATTTGCGAAACTGGCTGCGAAAGAATGACAATAAGCCGAGTGCTTATATGGTTGCTGACATCGGATACGTGAACGACTGGAAATACTTGGTTCTCAAACTTTGGGAAAAAACAATGCGTGTCTGGAAGTGATTTCGGTGAAATTCAGTGATTATTGAAGACCTCAAATCATCTGGAAATGAAATGAAATGAATGAGATGAATCGCATCGTTGCGATGAAATAACGATCGGCATCGAGAATACACTTCAGTGATTGAATACCTGAAAGTTTATAGAAATCGGTTCGTTGTATTGCGTTCTAGCTAAAAAGTGAACTAACAAACATTCAACTTTTTTCGCAGGTTTCGAAAAACGGAATGCGAAGTGGACGAATAAATAACAGTTCTCTCGAGTCTGCAAAACTTTTCAATCACTGAAACAGATCACTGTTCACTGTTCGCTTGATCAGTGATGGAAGCATGAAAAGTTCACGTTTATCTGGTCGATGTGTTTAAGAAATGCAAATTAAGCACACAGTTAATTGTGTACAAAAAGTGACCAAACCTTACGCAGTTCATTGCTTACAGTTTCTTTGAATTAATTTTTGCGTTAAAATTAAAATTTGTAAATAAAGAGAAAGAGAGAGAAACATCTCTAAATTCAAAGAAATGTGGTGCTTAGAACTTGTTCTGAAAGTAAGAAAAAGATGATCTCAGATTTTAATTCAACAAAAAAGTTAATTTTATACCGAAACTTGTTTTTTAAAGTAATAATTTTTTATGAGCATTAAAAATTTATTGAGAATAAAGTTGATTTTGTTGATTGCATAATTGAATGTAATTGTCGTAAAAACCGTAATTACTGTTAATCTCCGAGTAAATGTGATCTTCGCTTTTAGGATGATGCGATTTACTTTGCGGTTCGGAATTCACTGTTTTGATTGAATTCTTGAGCGATAACTTTCTTTTGATACTTTGTCTCGAAATGATAACTTTTTGTTTTTGTCTCAAAACGATGAAAATAGCCAAAATTAAGATAAATATGGCGAACAGTAAGAGAATGAAAAAAGATGCGGCGAGAAAATGAACCGATTTAGATGCTCCAGGATGAAACGTATTTCTTACGCATTTAGGAACAGAACCACTCCAAGTGCCGTTTGCCGTGCAGGTTTGCTGTCGGTGGCCCAACATTTTTGAGAACCGTTCAATGCACTTATATTTCACTGTAGAACCAATCAGTGCTTCATCGCTTGACCAGAGATCGCTGTAAACCGCATTCACATTACTATCAATCTCAGTAATGCTACACGTCAATTTCGGAAGGCACATCAATGGCTCGTAATCACTCCAATCGTCTCCATTCTCACAGCGCGTTTTTTTCGAAGACTCAGAATTGAAACCGGAATTACAATAATATGCATATTGTTTACGTCTTTTATGTTCAAGTTTCACGTAACCGAATAATGGTTTGTCCGGCGTTTCACATTCGTCGTCATATTCGTACACATCCAATGTGACGAGGCGTGGATTACAATTGTTGCAGTTACTTACATTTTGATCGAATGAAACGTCGATTGTGTTCATTCCCTGAGATTGCATTTTAACGATCGTTGTATGACATTTGAATGAGTAGTATAATCCGAGCTGTGTTTTCTCGCACTCCACATTCTTTATGTTTGACATACTAATTATGTTCACATCATTTGTTGAGAACACTTTTAATGTCACTCCGACAACATAAGTGTTATTGTCTAAATTGATGCTTAGTACGTTTAAGTTGAAGCTTTCATTTTTAAAGCCGACATACTTGCAGGCTACAAAAGAAACAAAAAACAAGAAGAAAGTGTGTAATAAATATGAAGAGCACCTGTTGCGTAACGAACCGCATTTTGGTATCGAAAACATCCATTTGTTGTTACGACAAATTCGCTTCGAGTGTCCAAACAGAAAAGGAGTGTCCATGAACGCGCATTTGTACTCGATGATCGCGTTTTCTGAGTACCTTTGACGGACTTCGCTAAGCAAAGTGTTTTTTACCGAATTTCCTGGTTGCCCGCAGTCAGCCAATATAACGATGAACGAGGAATGCCACACCAGTGTTGTGAACAATAATGCGAACATGTTTAATAATCATTGCTTATTTGCATAACAAAAAAATTGCGAAAATAACAATGCATTTTCGATGGAAGATCGTTGTCGATTAATGCCATCAAAAACAGGGCTGTGTTGACATGAAAGGCATCTGCATAAATCAAGCGAAAGATCCTATTTTCACCAATTCTTGTGTTTGATAAATGTGTTGCTTACTCAAACAATGATTTTATGCTTTTCTCGCAGTAAATTGCAAATTATGGTGATTGCATTTAAACAACAGCACGCAATGCATCCAAATGCGAAACACACTGTAATCTTAGACCAAATATTTTGGCGAAATGAACGCGAATTCGCAATCGAATTTCAATCGCAATTTGTAATGCATATAATGCATAATGTATGTAATATTGTGCATAGTACATTGCATTGCCAACGATCGCATCGCGTTTGTTTGCGTCATTCGAATTTCGAATCAACAATTTTTGAATTTCGAATAAGTTTGCATTTTTGGCAAAACATTATTTACGTAATTATGAAACGAGTAAATTAAAACGCAGACTGCGTTTTATTGCCGTATCCGAAAATGTTCTATTCGTGTACATTTCTCTTAGCAGCAAACATTTTTAGTGGCAATAATTTTCTACGCAATCCTTTTCGCTTCACGACATGTCTGCGAGCGTCAATAGGATTACTAGTAAAAATCTGCGAATTATTTGTTTCTCAGAAAACATTTTAAAAGCAGTGAATTGTAAACGCAGTCAGCGCAAACATTTAATGATTTACATTTGAGTAACAAAAAAGTGACTAAACATTTTTGTTCAAGGTGTGCACCTCTTAAAAAGGAGGTGGAAAACACTTTCTTTTTTATTGCAAAATGCGTATTTCATATGTAAACTGTGGTAATGCTTCTAAGTGTGCATAACACTTTGCATGAAAACGTTGTTACTTCACTTTCTTCTTAAAAGTTGTTTAAAGTGAATGTCAGACGACTGCCAACGAAGAGGTGTTTAAAATTGAAATTAAAAACTGAGATCAAAGCGACAAATAAAGTTGAATGAAATGAAAACAAGTCACTTTTATCTCGAAAATCGAGCACATCGCATAGTGACATCGACTTGCGTGCATCGTTTTGTAATTCAACGCGAAAAGCTGTGCAAATACAGAAAAGTAAAGTAAAGTAAAGCAATCAAGGATCTGCAATTGTTTTTAAAGTCACTTTCAGTACCAGTGTACCAAAACAAACGCTATGTTATTCACCTGCACTTCAATTGCGGTGAACAGATAGATCTATTGAAACGTAGCAATTAGCAGTATTAATCGAGTCGTGAACAGCGAAAGTGAAAGCAGCACGAATTCGGGTACAAAGGGCTTGATCCAGAAAGCGAACCGATGATAAGAGAAGTTTCGATGAGAATTGAATTTTCAATTATCGCAATAATAAGCGATTAGAATTCGAATGAGTTTTGAATTCACATTCTTTAAAAATGATTGCGATTGCATCAAAAGGCGTTAAGGAAATAATAAATAAGGCAAAGTAATTGTGTGGGCCAATAATTTTGTCATAAATCTTACCAGTTTAAGAGTGTACAACTGTGACTCGAATTTTAAATGCTATTTAAACAGCGTAAACATTTTCTCTATTCGTTTTGGCTTCGAGACGAGTTTGAAATTAATTGCTTTCGAAAGCAAAACAAAGAATTGTTAGAACAAAAGAAACGTTCTAAAGCTGCAATTTATTTGCAAATACATTTTGAGAGCAAATTTTCCGCGGGTCAAAAACGTCGATAATAATAAAGTAAGAATAGTTTATTATGTGCTCAAAGGTAATAAGTTACGCAAAATAATTAATTTTCTCAAAAAACGAATGATTACAAGGTATTTGTTTGTTTCGAGTACAATAGTTGCAATGAAGTTTGCATACGTTTTTTGTTTTCGCTGTTTTTTTATTTTTTATTTTTGCTTCCACATAAATACGGTCATTAAAAATGCACATTTAAATCATCGACTGCTCAACGAAACTGTTCATTACAACAAATATTCTCACACACTTTTTTCACAAGGGCTAACCTTTGTTTTCATTACCTTCGTTCAGTTAATGCTTGCAAACTTTTTTTCACTGTGAATTCACAATCATTCGTTTGCTGTATAAAATTATTTTATAATGATTTTTTTGTTCACTCGCAAATGGCATGAAAGTATTCGCCGTTTATTACTCTTCCCATATTACTATTAATGACAGTGTTTCTTCACAAGAAAGGCGTTCATTACAACTCATTTAAATAAATGTGAAACATAAAAATGTTTCAATGAATAAATATAAATAAAAACAAAACTCGAAAAACTTGCAAAAAGTTTTGTGCATTCAAGCAATCGCCATCTTTTGCTATAATAATAAACTTGAATTAAACGAAAGTTAAAAAGTCAAAAAGCTATCAGTTGTTAAAAATAAGTTATCAAGAGCAGAGTTGACAATTTTGCGCACAAATCTATAAAAAACAATTTCATTATTGTTTAATTAAATCATTGTTATTTAAAGATTACGCCGTAAAGATTTGCTTTTCAAAAATGTCACATTTGATGTTTTTTCTATCGATTGAATTGTGATTTTAACTCGATGGATGGAAGAAGGTTTGTTTAAAATACTTTTGACGATATTTTTTGAAAGCAAAATGAATATGAATAATCGTGAACAGTTGGAACATTTCCAAACCAACAGCTGCTTCTTGAATTAATCGCGATTGCTTTTCGATAATAAAAACAGTTAAAATATTTGAATGCAATTATTGCATTTGAAGCGATATTTAATCACCAAAATGCACAGATAACAAAAGGTCGGCTGAAGAATTGAGTAATTTTGAAACTTTTCGAGAAGAAATAATTGAATGATCCCTTAAAGGGAAGCATGTGTTTCGAAGTTTTGAGTGTTTCGTCTGTCGTTTCAGTGAACTCAAAAATCGAATATCACAAGCATTGCACGTGTGATTTGTTTGTTTCTTCGGACTGTCGAAAACATTGCTTATCTTTTGACAAATAATGAATCGATGTTTTTCGCAATTAAGGAGCATAATCGTGTTTTTATTTGTATTTGATTTATAGATGTCAACTTTTCAAACAAACAATTCGTAAATAAATCATGCACATAGCTCCACTGTTTCACGTGAACATTATTGAACTCAAAAGGAAAAGCGTTTAATTGGTACATTTGCGACGTGTACTGCATTTGTGCCAACATTGCAACTATGTTTCGAACAGTGTAAGTGAACCCATTTATGCATTTGCAATTTTATTTACCTGGTTTAGAGTTGTGTGAGCATGTGAACAACGTGCACGCTTTATATATAGCATCAATTTGGAATGTGATTAACTTATCGCCGATCGAATGATTTTTGTTTGTCCTTTCATAATCTTTGGAAGCACTCCAAACAACTTTGTTTGGTGATTGCTTTTACAGTTTCGTTATTTTCATTTCTATTTTTAATGCAACGCGTAGAAAAAATGCAATTTCTTTACTACCAAAATTTTGGTTAAGTTTCACAATCTCTTTGTATGAGAGCTATTAATGAATTATATGCGAAGATTAGATTAACTTGAATGCTTTTTGACTTTTTAATTGTGTGTCAAAGTTGCACTTAAACAACATGATATCAAAGTGCATGTTTCGAAATTCGAATTTCGAAATAAAAACAGTTACAAAGTCATCTGCAAGTATCAATATCAGAATTGTAGCACAAATGAATGGTTTCATTCGCTTCCATTGCGAATTGAGGTCATTTCCTTAATGCAGTGATAAAAAAACAAAAATATCAACTCACTCAAAATTACTGTTCTTTTTTAATCACACTGCGATTATGCCGTTACAGTCGCCAACATATTCAAAGTATTGCTTTCATTTTGTATCATTTTGAAAGATTAGATTTCGCCGTCAAACATTTGATACAAATTGATGAGTTTCAAAGCAATTCTGTTCATTCTTCTTTCAGCTTTCAACAATCAGAGATGCATCTTACATCGAGTTTACGTTTTATGAACAATTTGGTGAGACCGAAACTTGAGTTAACATTAGCAATCTTAAAGCCAGATCTTTGTCGCAATCCCGATCATGTCAAGGTTCGATAAATTATGTGTAAATGCTCGAGACCTAAATTTTTACTTTCAATAGGCTGTCAAGCAAATAATTCTCAATAACGGTTTCTATTTCATTCGTTCAAAATCAGAACATTTATCTCCATTCGAAGCAAAACAATTCTATGATGAACACAAAGGTAAGCAAATAATATTTAATAAAGTTACAAACTCGAACAATATTGTTTTACAGAAAAGTTTTTCTTCACTCGTTTGGTCTCGTTTATGTCCAGTGGTCCTATTTCAGTGCATATCATTGCCAAAGAGAACGCAATTCGTCAATGGAGAAAACTGATGGGACCAACGAAAGTTTACATGTCAGTAGTTATTTAATTTCGGCATTAGTTTAAATTCGGTTTATCATTTTAGAGCTCAACACGAGGAACCTGAAAGTATTCGAGGAAAATTTGGTTTAACAGACACACGTAACGCCACTCACGGTTCTGATTCGCCGAGAAGTGCAGCTAGAGAAGTTGGATTCTTCTTCCCTAACTTCAGTGTTGAGGAATGGATAAAACACGAGGAACCAATATTCCGTCATAGTCAACAAATTCACTTCGATCAGGGCGAATGGGTACACAAAATTGGCCCACCACCGTTAGACAACGGTACTGTTTTCCATCAAGAGATTTTTTGTTAAATTAACATCGTGCTGTCTCCAAAATATAAAGCAATGTACAGAAAATATATTTTGATTAAATCGTTTCCTCATTTAATTATGAAGTGAAATATATGAAATGAAGTTAAGTAGATTCGGATTTGATGAGATTTCCGAAGTAAGCTGTCACTGTTAGTAGTTTATTGTTTAAAATGTTTTGTTCTACTTCAAACGAACATTTGGCAACTCGTAACAGATCAGCTTCATCAATATTTCTTGGCAAGTAAAAGGCAATGTTTGGGGTCAACGCACGACAAGCAGTTAAAATATTATCGACATCAGGAGTCATCATTTCGAGACGATACTTTTTTGAATTCTTGTAATCCGGACCACCCCAAGGAGGACTCACGAAAACAGCATCAACAGGCACATTCAACAGTTTCGGAATATTTAAAAAATCTGCAACAATGAATTCAATTCGCTGATCGACTCCGTAAATTTCAGCGTTGTGTTTTGCCAACGCTATCTTATTCGCGTCGATATCAGCAGCGATAACTCGAACGTTCGGTGATGCCAATGCAAACTGGATTGTATTGCCACCTGCGCCGCAAAATCCGTCAACAATTACGTTCAAATCTTCTCGCATTACACGATTTGCAATGTGTTCCGCGATTTTTTCTGGAGTTACTGAGTACCACGATTCTTCATCCAGCTTTATTCCTTCGTCAAATCGCGAAAATAATCTGTACCTGTTTTGCCAGTGCCAAGGATTCTTTGGTCTATCATCTTTATTTTCCTTTTTCTTTTTTCTCTTTTGTGTTTTCCATTCTCCCTCTGTTGTGTTTTCACTTTTCCCTTCCACAGGATTGATTGGTTCGAGCGATGACATTGTTTGTTTTTTACGAATCTCAACTTTTCTTAAAACTTCATCTTCACTCAAATTAGCGTCGGATTCGCATTCTCGTTTAATTTTAATCGGTCTTTCTTCCGGAGGTTCATCTCCTTCGTCTCCACCAACTCCATTATTGCGAATTGCATTATTCTTAGCAACATTAGATTCACGTCTGTCATTTTTAATCGTAATGCTTATTGTCTTATGTTGAGTTGAACTCGATGTATCACAGTTATCAGCTTCGTCAGCATCATTGATATCATTTAAAGCAATGTTCTTTATTTTAGATGAAAGGGATGAGTCAAGTAAACTACTGACAAATATTTGGTATTCGCTTTCATATTGGCGCCAATAATGGTCGTTCCACTTTTCATTCCAACTTTCATCAGTTTCATTGTTATCTGCAGCTGCATTCACGTGTTGGTTACTGTGCGACTCATACCCATTCAAGAATTCTGGGTTAATGTGATCCTTATATTCAGCAATCCATGAGGTGAGCACCAAATTATCACCATTTTCTTGCCAATAATCGAGAAACTTGCGATTTATGTTTTCAATGTTATTCCAATACGATCCGTTGAAAACATACGAAGAAGGGTCTTTAGATTTGTAGTACCTTTTCGTAGATGTGAAGCGAGTGGGGAGTCCAAGACTTTGCATTAAACAAGCTTCTTCGTCGTCGTTCAACAAATAGTCAGAATCGTCTTCAGTAACGCTGGGACACTGATTTTCGCTGCCGCTGCTTTCAGAATGATTGATTCGCCTGTGAAAGTCTCTGAATGCGTACAAACAATGAAAAATATGCGAACACAACGTTGCACTCACCTAATTAAAACCTTGGTGTGAATAATAGTGTTTTCCATTTCGTTATATTTTTTTGCATGCAAAAATTTAAAAAGTGTAAATATCTGCGCCTGATGACATCTGTGAAAATAGCGCGAATACTATTTTTCGCATTCGCGAAGTTGCCATGAGTTTGTGGCGACTCGTATCTTCTTGTGCACACTTTGCTCTTTCTTTATCCTCTGTTTTCTCATCGAAACTATTTAAAATGCAGGCAAACAAACCGGTGATCGTTATCCTCGGCGCAACGGGAACTGGAAAAACTAAATTGTCACTGGATTTGGCGCAACATTTCGATTGTGAAGTTATTAGTGCCGATTCAATGCAAGTATGTTCAATTTTTATTGATTGTCAAATTTTTCCTTGTCTAACGAAGCATCTAAAAAAGGTACCGTAAAGCGTACATTAACAATATGATAAGCAGAGAGATTGTAGTTATCGGGAAAATTTCACTGTGCCATTCCGCATAAATAAATGCTGAAAATGACGCAATCGTACGGGTACTTTTGTTGAGATGTACAAATTTTATCCTATTTGCACCTTAAACTGTGAGGATGAAATGATTTAAATTTTTCCGGGTAAAAAATCGAACAAGGTTACTAAATTTGCCCGTTTTAATCTGACTGAAATTGACTGAAATTTATCTTCAGATTTACAAAGGATTGGATATTGTAACCAACAAAGTAACACCAGAAGAAAGAAGTTTAGTTCCTCATCACCTCATCGATTATATTGATCCCCTTATAAGTTATACTGTCGTTGATTATCGGAACAAATCTTTGCCAATTGTAAGCAACTTTTAACAATCTTAACTTGAGTATTTGTTTTGCAGTTAAATTCATTACTAGAAAAAAATAAGTTACCAATTATAGTTGGTGGCACTATTTACTTTATAGAATCGTTATTATGGAATGTATTAATCACTTCAGAAGAGGATAACAACTGCTTAATCAAAGAAAAGGAAAAGCAAATTAATAGTGAACATTCTTCTCAAGAAATAATCACCAAAGAAAATATAAAGAATTTTATAATTACTCAAGAAACTGTTAAACATCTATCGAATGAATATTTATATAATTTGCTAAAAGAAATTGATCCACAAGGGTGTGCAGGATTGCACTGGAATACCAGGTGTGAATGAGTGAAATGTTACAACACTAAATCATATGCACTTCCGTTTTAAGGAGAAAAGTAATAAGAAGACTTCAAATTTTTCAACAACATGGAAAAACATATTCAGAACTGATTGCCGAACAGAAGTCGATTAATGCTGGTTGTGCTTACGGAGGTCCTTTAAGATTAAAAAATTGCGTAATTTTATGGTTGCAGTGTGACAGATCGAGTAAGTGAGTAGGAAATATGGAAATATCAAAATTTTTAAAGTTATTATAATACTTCGATACACTGCATTGTATAATGTCTTTAATTGAAAATTTATTTTAGTACTTCGCGACAGGATATTTAAAAGAGTTGATCAGATGATTGAAAATGGTCTCGTTGAAGAACTTTTGCAGTTTCATGAATTGTACAACCAAACTCGATTTGAGGAGAATAAGTTAGTAATCGATAATAGATATTTTAATTGAATATCTTTTTTACCTTAAGAAATGCGGATTACACTGAAGGAATATTTCAATCAATTGGTTTCAAAGAATTTCATCGATATTTAATTCTTGATAAAGAATCTCGCGAGTCCAAAAAAGGCAGAAAAATTTTCGAAGAATGTACTGAACGAATGAAATATGCAACATTTAGATATGCTAAATGGCAGGAGAAGTGGATCGTAAACCGACTTTTGAGATCAGATAGAGTAATTCCTCCAATTTTTGGCTTAAATACAAGTGATTTAACGCAATGGCAGCAAAATGTTACAAATATTGCAATTGAAATTGTGAAGAGTCATGTGAAAGGAACACCTTTGCCAACGAATATTGTTCCAATGGAAAAGGAAGTTTCATGTGAAGACAACACACCAGAAGAAAGACGCCGTCTTCATCACTGTGATATTTGCGAGCGATTAATTGTAGGAACCAAGAACTGGAAAATGCACTTAAAATCTCGTAAACATTATAATGTTGTTAATAGTCGGAAAAGATTATGCGCTTTACTAGATGAACGCGCTGAGCAGTTGAAAGCAATGCAGCAGATTTAAGTACTTTTATTACCTTCCGTTTAATTAAATCACCTTTTATGAACTAATTGTGACGATCACTTAAACATTCGTCACTTATTAAATTCGACCTTAAAACAAAATCCTAAACTTAAGGCCACTTCTGGAGTTTGACCGCAATTGAAACATTACAGAGAATGTAAAGTTAAAAAATATATATAAACGTGGAACAGTAATACTCGCATTATACATTGTAAATGTAGCGATTTATTGGTGACTATGCATCGTCTTTTTCCTTCGCACCATGTTTCAGAATTCTGGTGAATTCGAGGTAATTGAACATTCCATTTTTATCAATTGGCGCTTCCCTGTACATCTCATCGACCTGCAAAACAACAAACAAACACATTATTCTTATATCCAAAAATAGCGGAAATATTGTGGAATTCGGGGTTGACGAACATGAACTGTCGCCAACGGTTGTTTCGAAGAAAAAAATTAAACAAAGACGATAAAAACTTGTGATTCATGCTTAAAATTGCTTGTGGGTAGTAAAAGTGCAATACTTACATCTTCATCGGTGAAACGATCACCAATTGTAGTGAGCAATTCTCTGAGACGTTCCTCGTGAACAAATCCACTATTTTCGTCATCGAAACAAGCGAATGCATTCTTTATCACGTCTTCAGGATCTGTTCCTTGCAATCTTTCACCAAATAACGTCAGAAACATCGTAAAATTAATAGGTCCTGGGGCTTCATTCATCATCCCTTCTAAATATGCGTCTTCGGGGTTTTTACCGAGCGAAGCAAGCATTTCTTGTAGATCTTCTTTGTCGATGAAGCCATCTCTGTTCTGATCAATCATGTTAAATGCTTCTTTAAACTCTTGAATTTGTGCTTGATCGAACATGGCGAAAACATTGCTGGTAGCTCTATGTGCACGTTTCTTGGCTAAACCACGACCTTTTGTCTTTCTGGCAGACATCGTTGACGTCGATGGGGAGCTTGGATTAACACTTGAACCACTGGTCGAAGACACTTTGACGGCTTTACGATTGCCTGTCGAATCAATGTGTGATCAATTCGATTACTTTCAATAACGAATCAAAAGGTTATAGTTGCACACACGAAGAGAAGAGCAACAATGAAGGAGACAACTCCCTGCTCACGACTCTTAACAACTTTACATTTCAAACCACGGCTGCAGTTAAAAACACAACAGTGACGCCACGCATTGCATTTACTCGCATTCATTCACTTAATTTCACGATTTTTTTTGTAAACTCATAGTAACTGAAATAGAAAACCGAAAAAAATCAAACAGCTACCGTTACTTCTTTAAACGCTTTCAAAATAATCACAATCCAAAATCAACTGCAAAGTATTAAATAGCTAAACGTTGATAACAAAGACAGATGACGGTCGTTCAATTTTAAAACCAAAACTGCTGCATTTAATTAGAGTGACTGAACGCATTTTACATAAGTTAATCAGACACTAAATAAGGACAAATGATTACTTGACATTCACACCACTAAAAATTACTAACACATTAAAGAATTTATTACGGATATTACGAAAACAAACAGTAAAGAATATTTCTATGGAAAACACAACTTATCTCACATTGTCACACTTTTATTCGATTCAGGAAAGCTAAATCAAAATTCCGAATTACATCGAAATAAAGCAACGTATGTGTAAACTTAAAACCGAATTATATTTTCATAATCATAAATTGAAAAGTTGATGTTTTAAATTTACGACACTAGTTGCTTGATTCAATTACAGTCAACAACGACACTTACAAAATGTGTCCACTGTGTTTGCAGTCGACACTCGTTTCAGATAACACACGTAACTAATGAGTACTTACTTTACTTTCCTTTAAAGTTAATTACGAGTAAAAAATTGACTGATAAACGCCCAAATCCTGGAAACAAGCGACGAATATTTTGCTGTGTTCTCAACGAACTGTCGGAAAGAGGATCACTTTTGTCGCTCATTCGACGCATGTGTCGACACCGATTCAATTGCATTCGTGCGCTCTTTTCAATTATTCGCTCATATTATCCAAATTCGCTTTTGTTCAACTCTCCACACACATCTCACAGTTATGATCACTGCATAACAAACATAGCGTTTCCATTATAAAGTTATGCTGATCCGCATCACTTTTCCTTCATAATGATACACCAATCTAATCTAACTTAAATTGCTATCAATCAACTGACGGAAACATTAATGATTAGAACAGAATCATATCAGTTGAAGTCATGCACAAGCTGTTCAACACACTAGTTTTTTAAACAAAAAAATTTGCATTTTTGCCATCTCTGTTTGAATGTTTCTTTAGTCGTTGAAAGTAAACCTAAAATCAATCGCTTTTTTTAAAGCGACGTTGAATTTATTTCAAGTAGAAGTGTATGGTGAGGTCTGTTTTTAATTGAAATTAATTACTGCTCACCACAAAACCGAAGTTGTCCGCTTATGCCGCAGATTCGTTTTGTTGGCAATGAATTTTCTAGTGAGCAAAACTTCAATTGAATGTGTTTGTGTATATTGTGTTTGCAATATTTATTGTTAAATTCATCACAACCCATCTTTGCAGTGAAAACGGATATAAAAAATTCATTAATATCTCCTTGGGCATCTCCACTCTTCGAAATTTCTTTTTTTTTTCTTTGCAGCTTTTATATTTTGTGTTTTAAAAGTTTTGTCACATTTATTGTGTACAATTAATTACACTAATTACACATCATTTCGCAAGCAATGTTTTTGTGCAGT
>NCKV01000542.1:0-16507 GCA_003675905.2 Leptotrombidium deliense
TACTTTTGCGATATGGTTCGTCTTCAACAAACTGCCGATTATCGACTACTTATTTTCACATAACAAACAAGTCGAATTCAAAGAGCCGATTGAAAATTTCAAAAGTGAACCGAAGTTAACCGTTAAAGTGGCTAGCAAAAAGGAGCAAACAAATGCACCAAAAGAATCACAAGAAAAACAGACAGAAAAACCGATAACAAATCTCAATAACACAAAACAATAAAACATCTTAAAAAATCTGCTTTATTTAATTATAAGTGCTCTGGTTTAATGAATGCAAATAAGCTGCATTTAATGAGTAACAAATTTTAATGCAAGAACAAGAACAATGTTTAAGGCAAATGATCTTTGGATTTATATGCTTAATTTGCGCTATCATTTTGTCTTATAAATGGTGTTACTGTGTGTCTAGGCAAACCAGCATGATTTTCACGATGATGTCTTTTAAACGCTTTCGATTCAAAAGGAAGTCCACAATTAGCACATCCAACCCATCCCTGGCGAAGAGATATCTTCAATTCTTCTAATTGTTTTCTCGTTGGTTTCGAGCTGTACAAAATGGGAGCAAATATAATGCCAGAATATAAATGATCTCGAAATACAAACCTTTGACCAGCTTCAATAGGAGTATCGGTTTGCGAATCCTGATGTGGTAAATTGTCGCTTTTAGATTTAACTTTCACAGCATCGTCCGTTCTATCTGCTTCAGAAGATGCATCGTTATTTCTTGAGACCCCATTTGAGGATTCGTTTGAGTTTACTCCGTCTGAAACTGTCTCTTCATTATTGTTCACAGATTCACTTTTCTCAATCTCTGAAACAGTACTATTCTCAGTAATTGTATTCTGATCTGAATCAACAGTAGTATTGCTTGCATCTGCACGAATTGATTCACTTGAGCAGACTTTATTTTCGTGTGTATTTGGTTTAACTTTAGGATCATTTTCGACTACATCACAGTTTGTAGTTGAACTAAGTTTTTCACAAGATTCCTTTACATTTGATGTTTCACTATTGCTCAACGAAACATTTTTCTCGGAAGGTTTCCGATAGTCACGTAATCTTTGTAGTTCATTTTTATTGGTTACTTCGCTAGATTCTTTTTGTGTGGAAGAAATATCATTTGGAGCATTCTCAGTGGTAATGTTATTTGAGAGATTATTATTATTCACAGTAGCTTCTGAAGTAATAGATTCATTCACCGCAGGAATAGAAGTAGAACTTACTTCAACTTTCGGTCTCCGTTCTATTTTGCGTATTCTGGTTTCGGTAATTTGCTCATTAATTTTGGGTTTAGTTGCAGATGATGGTGTAACAAATAGTGGTCTTACGTTTGTAACAGGTAACTCACTCATTTTAGAACGTTTCTGATTTTCCTCACGTTCGCGATTTTCAGAAACTCTGCGTTTTAGACTATTCGATTCTGCGGAAGTATCTTTGGAAGTTGATGCAACACTTACGCTTTTGTTATCCAAATGCTTACTGTCTTTTCTATCTGTTTTTGTAACGTTTACTTCAACTTTTTTCTCACAACTTTCAACATTTTTCTGCTTGCTTTCCAATTTCGGCCCAATCTTTTCCTCACGATTCTCATTTTTCTTCTCAATCTTCTCACTTTTTTGGTCTTTCTCGCGTTTGTCAACTTTATCGCTCTTTTTAACTTTGTTTACTGTGACTTCCTCCAATTTACTCTTCTTTGGCTCAATTTGAGAATCAACTTTGGTCTCACTTTTGTGTTTTGACGATTTTGATTCTTTCTTATGCTTTTTATGTTCAGTGACCTTCGAATTGTTTTTACTCTCTTTGTTTACAGAAGGAATATTATCCGCAGCGACATTTTTCAGGTTGAAATTGAGACGCGAGAAGTCAAGTTTCTCTGGCTTCACAACACATTCCCGACACTTGTGGAAAGCCTTTAGATTATTCCAATATTCCTCAGACTTTCGAGAAATTTCTTTTTCAATAAATTCATCAACCACTTCACATATTCGGTCGTTAAATAAACCCGACTTGTCCACTGACATGAGACATAAAAATTAAACAATATACTTACATATTAAGCTATTACCTATTTCACGATGATCATCTGCATGACCATCCAAATGTTTCGTAGTTTTCTTAATAGTTTTGCCACAGTTTGTACAGTCCACTCTAAACCAACGTGAATGATCTTTAAAATGCTTCTTAAACTCGGTCAATGATTTGAAACAATGAGCTTTGTCATTATCCAACTTAGCAGCTTTTGAACACAAGACACATTCAATGCCTTTGGCACCTACTTCTTCATCTTCATCTTCACTTTCATACAAAGAGTCTTTGAATTGGTTCTCAAGAAAATCGTGCATCCAATTTAAATCTCCGCGCCTAACCTCCTTGTCATCTATGTATTCTCGAAGTTCTCCCAAGTGTTTCTTTCCGTAGTGTTCATTTACAACAGCTAAGCTTTGATTCATGAAATTACAATACTTGCAGTGAAAACCAAAAGCAATGTGTTCCTTGATATGAAGCAAAGCTATATTCTCATCTTTTGTATTGAGTTCATCACAGAAAAAACAAAAAAATGGTAAACCGTCTCTTGCGTGAATTTTTCTAATTTTCAACAAGGGAAATTTAAGTTGCCTACAATGTCCTTGCTTATGTTGTACTACGCGCGAAGTAACAGTATTTTCTGAATTTGCAGATGAAGTAGTAGCAACAGGAGTCGGTTTTGTACTTGAGCTATCTTTTCGATCGTCAATTTTTTTACCAACATTCTCCGAAGCATTGTCCGACTTTTTTGACCACGATGTAGGACCCAAAAATACACTTGACTTTAGTGACTGCGCCAGATTTGGACTCGTCACTGACGGCTTGCTATTCGTTTTATTGTTCGCTGCAGCTTCAGCTTTTTCTCTTTTCCTCTTAACGACATTTTTTACAGTTTCAGCAAAAGATTTTTTCTTCTCTGCTTTTATTTGATCAACGAATTCTTTTGGGACATCTTCATGGATAGGAATAATAAACTTGACAGCTTTCTCACGCTTTTCGACTTTGTTATGAGAATTTAAATAATGTGATACGATTTCATCTTTCCCGCCTTTGAAACTACACATGACACATTTTGTCGAATGCATCGTTTGATGAATTGCTTCTAAATGCCATTTAATCTTCTGTTCCTTCAAAGGGGCAGGAGGAATACAAAGAATGCATTTATGAGAATGCGTTTTTGCGATCGCAGGCGAACATCCAACAAGCTGTGTCAACGACACTCGGTGGCTCATTGTTGATCTTGGAACAAAACAACCATCCAGACTCAAACTGCGAACACAAGCGAATAAACTTTTTCTATGTCCTGCGAAACAACACGATGTCAACCTAACAAAACAAAGCCATGGTAATACGAAATAAAGTCCACGTTTGAACGCAGAACGCCACCAGACAAACGCTTTTCTTCGCAGTTGATTCAGACGTGAACAGATAACAGCACTGTTCGATTTGCGATTTCTTTCCCGCGATTCGTTCCTTTTGACTATCGACAATCGATCGCTGTTTTCGATATTCAATATTATGAATTGTCGATGTCTGTGTTTTGTTTTCATTCTGATCAAAATGTAAACAAAAACTTTAAACTTCATTCTCATTTCACAGATACAGTAAGTGAAATATTTTTTTGTCTATTTTTAACTTTTATTGTTCGCTTGAAAACAAAATGTAATTTCACATATCAATTGACATTCAAATGTTGAGTCACAGAATGTTGTGTTTATGTCTGTTGTAAAAATTGATTCGTGAAGTTTCCGTGATTTCATTACCCTTTTCATTTGCGATGATACTCATAAAAAAGTAACAGCAATGAATCGTCGCGTTTATGGTTGTAAACAAATTATAAACATCTCAAAAAGGCGATAATTGAGTAATATAAAATAACATTAGATGAACAATTCATAAAATAGTTTATAACTGTAAACACATAAAAGACAATTTTACATAACAATGATTTATTCAGCGAAAATAAAGTAATTGACAGCATTTTCACGTTTAATTTGAGAGCATTACAAGTACATTTGCACACAATTAAGTTATACAAGTGTGAATGACTTTTAATGCACAAGAAATCATTGTTGACACTTGCAGTAATTTGATTTTTGCGATCACTTAACTCTGTGCAAAAGTATGAGGAGTGAAGCAATGTGTGTGAAATAACAAATAGAGTAAAGTCATTCAACTGAAATTCGCATTTATTTGATTTATTCTCTTTCGAAACGAACGCAACCAAATATCGATTCAAATAACTTGAACATAATTGATTGTAAAGCGAAGTGTATTTAAAATAATGAACGTTTGCAAATTTTTCTTTTTCGTTCAACCATTACGTGAAAAGTGAGCGTTGAAAAGTGAATTTTTATCTAAACTCATTACCAGATAAATGAAACTGTTATTTTCATTTTATTAAAATACCGAAAATCTCAACATTCTTGTGAAATATTCGTGACTTTACATTCAAATGTAGCAATGAAATTTACGACTTATTTAAAAGAAATCACCGAGAAAATTATGTGCAAAGATAACGTTATTTTTGTTGCTTTTTCATTGACTACATTATCTTAGCATAATAATGAATAACTTGTCAAAAGAACTTAAAATGGATTGTGACTTACTTGCAACTTGTGACATACGAGTTCAACCATCATTCAACATTAAAATAGACCGTCCGTAGTACGAAAAAGTAAGAATACAATAATTTTGAATGCTATACATGCATTAGTACTAAAATGCAAAATTTGTAACAGAAGTGTGAAATTTTATTCATTTATGCTTGTATTCTCTCGCAGATGCTGTTATAACCACAACCTCATATTTGAACATATGTGAATATTACCATTTACTCATTTTGAAAGCGGTTATTGACGACCACTGATTATTGTAGAGTAAACGCTACCATCAATTTAAAGTTGAAATTTCGGCGTAGAAATCCGATGCGACTACAGAAGGTATGCGTTGTAATCTGTTTCAACGATCTTCTATATTCGATACGAATGACGGACAACGTGATGTCTGCAGAAATGGATAAAAAATAGATACCTGCTAAAAAATGATTTCTTCAAAAGGCAACTCTGTTCGTTTCGTCAAATTTAGTTTTCAGCAGATGAAGACCGGTTTAATCGAAGTGTGAGATGCTCTGAACATTTTTGGAAAGTGTTGAGGAATATTTGGAGTGAAGAAGAGTTGAGAAAAAAGTGAGAAATGAAGCAATTTGTTGCAAGATGTTAGAGATGAGTGATCAGTGCATTCTTCGATTATTTGCCGGAGATTCGAAAACAGAAATAGAACAAATGATGGCACAGTTTCGATTGCAGAGAAAAAGGAGACTGGATAATCAATAAAATTCTGTCATCTTTATTGTAAAGTCTATAATACATAAATAAGAACAGAGAAAGGGTTGCGAGCAATGAAACACTTTACAATTTCTACATAAAATTAACTAATCATTTGCTTTGTGAATTCATTATTTCATTTAAAATGCATTTCTCTTTGAAAAGAACACAGATATTTAGAATTCGTTTTGCATCGTTTTTGCGATTCGATGATTGAATTGACAGTTGATGTGATGTCGAATGTTGTTTATGTCGAATAAAATACGTAAATATGTGTTAGATCAATGCTGACTACTAAACATAATTTGATACACCGATTCATCTTTCGTATCTCGTTTATTCTCAGCTTTTTTTGTGTCACTACGAATTTGAGAGGCAATCAACCAGTAAAATAATTGTCAACAATAAATAGTTCCCGATTTGCGGGCGACGACAAGAGAACGATTTGAAATGAAATCACAATTGCGTTGTTTGATGGCCGAGCCATCGAATGTATCGTTTCTCAGATATATACACAGTCAATGGAAAAACAAATCTTATATGCAATACAATTACAATTGGCAGTCCGGCAACACTTACAACGTCTTTGTATATTATTTACAATTCATTTTTACTCGCAACACGTTTGCTACAATCAAGCAGCAAACAATTGACTGGAGTCCATTAATTGCAGTGAACTGTTTGTCACTGTAACAGTGATTCCACTCAACAAACGTTATTCGCGTCCAATTAAATAATGATTTATTGATTCGTTGAGAAAGGCATTGCAGAAGTCGATTCAAAGGCCGCTTTTGATGAATTCTTCGTTAAGTATTACTGATTATACAATTGTATGACTCTGAGATCAGTTTTGTTCGAAATTATCTTGAATGCGATTCGCTCACTTCTGTCACTGAACCGCTGCCATTCGCAGCCGGTGTCGACGGATTCGAAATCGACGTCCGTTCGCGACCACGACTCAACTCTTTCACACATTCCAACGAATTTTCGATCAGAGAATTCACAGATATTTTTGTCGAAAACATTTTTTGCGGAGAACAACCATTGTTCGTCACTGGGTTTGAGGATATCAGAGGTGGAGGTGCCGTAATACCGTTTGTTGCGGCTGATTTCGGCAAAGAAGGCGATGGCGAAGATTTACTCGATGAGGACGATGAAGAGGACGAGGACATTGATGAGGACGATGGGTTCGAGTGGCTCTTCAGTCGCACGTTTGAACCTGCGGACGCACTGAGCGAATGAAGGCTGTTCAAATATGGATTCGGAGGAAACAAATTTGAAGTCGGAGGAGGAAGGTGCGCGGCGTGAGGAAGACTTGAACTGAAAGACGACATCGCCAATGGATCCATTGCACGCGCCATTTTGTGCTTTTCCAGAGAGTTTAGGTGTTCCTTTTCGCGAAAGTCTTTTTCCATTAATGAATGAAGCGAGCCTTCTTTCGCTAACTTTTCGGTAAGCGGAGCACCTCCACCCGCACTGTTTAGAATGTTATACCGCTGCAGTAAGTGTTCACGTTCCAAAATATCATTTCGACCAGGAAACTCGTGTAGACTTTTGAATGGGTCACTATGATGTGCGGGCGGCGGAAAGAAATTACCCCAGAATGACTTTAGAGGATCTCCCGGATTGACACCAGGTGGAAGGTGTGGTGGCACAGGTCCTGGAGCTCCGTGAATACCAAAAAGACCCATGAGTCGAGCTCTTTCCAGAGGACTGCTAAGACTCATGGCTGCCAGAGAGGCGTTTGAAGTCATCGGAGGAGCAGTTGACGACAGGGACAACGTGTTGGACACGAGTGAGGACGACGCTGTACTTTTTGCGATTAACTCGAAATCAGCTCCAAGTTTAGAGTGACGATCGAGTTTATCAATATGGTTGTGCGACAAACTGTTTTCTTTTCTTTCCTCTTTCACTTTTATGTCGTTACCACTCTTTTCGTTGAAGGCACTGGAATCGGTCTTTAAAATTTTATTTGGGTGATGATTGAGTGGAGAACGCGACAATTCTCTCTTATATCCTTTATCCCAATCCCTTCTGTGTTCGTGACTGATGTCTCCATTTCTCAAACCGTCGACGTTTGTAAGAGACGAGTATTTGTGAATCGAGCTTTGCGAATCTTTGTGCTTTCCGTCAGATTTATCGTCATTCTTTGTTCTACTGTCATTACTATTCAATTTATTCTCTATTCTTCGCCCATCTCTCGCCTCTTCCACTAATTTCCGATGTTTCTCTTCCTCAGAATGGCGATCGCGTTCTGCTTCAGCCTTTAATCCGCCCCAACCCGCAGAGTTCAGAGCTGAATTTGACGACATTGGTGGCGTTACTGTGGGATACAACGACGGAGCGCTTCGCACTGAGCTGTTCGTTCGAATCCATTGATCATGAATTGTGCCTCCCAAACCAGGCAGTACCGAAGAGACCTGCATATCGCGACTTCCTGACGGCGGAGGTGGAAATAGACCTGCAGCACCGGGACCAATGGGCATTCCGTGAGACGAAGGCGGAAAACCGGGGAACGTTGGATATCCTTGTCGCACTCCAATGTACGGATGCACTCCTAAAGGTCCAAAAGCACCGTGCGGAGCACCAAGCGGCGACTCCATCGGTGGTCTTTGTGGTGTATGACCAGCAGCAACACTCAACAATGACGAGGAAAACGACTGCATGTCAGGTGCACGCGGAGGCAAAGAAAACAAATTGTTCAATGGCCTCAATATTTCCGACGAGTGATGGCCAGATTTCGACGTTGATGTCGCACCACTACTCGTTGTGACAACTGCGCTTTTATGCGTCGATTCCAGCTGTTGCTGCTTCTGTTGGTGGTGATAGATCTCCCAGGCGATACGGACGTGCATCGCGCACCAACGACCAGACTTCTGCATGCAGAGAACACACAATTAGGATCGTGTTTCAAAAATGAACAATGCAATCGCAAACATACCGAATTGGACTTAGTCTTGGTGGTAGTATTAGCAGTTAACAAATTATTAGACTAAAATTAGTGGTGAAAAAGAACATAACACTGCGTTAATAAACGAAAGCAAAACAAGGCTACACAACGACTCGCAGCACGTTTGAAAAACGCATTACGGTTCGAGGCATAGAACTTGTTAACTGTCACGGATATTTACCTTCGGTTGAAATGCAGCCAAGTGTCCCGGAGGTCCAAACGGAGTGTTCGAACTACCAACAGGTCCAACAGCAGACGACGACAAACTTGCCGGCGTTGATGTCGCAGCACCAGCGGTCATCAGCGGGGATAGACTCGGGAAAGATGTCAATCCAAGGGCACTTCTTCCGTAAAATGCGGAGTCCAGTTTTGGATACTTTTCATACTGTGCAACAAAAAAAAACGATTAAACATTTGCTTGACAGACTGTGAACTCACCAAATGTGAAGGCGAAGGTGGAACTAATGATGCTCCGATGTTCGGTGGTAAGCCGAATGGAGGCGTATTATGAATATGACTGTGTTGATGTATCTCTGACCGCATATATGGCGGGGGAGGAATAGCAATACTGCGGTCGTGTGATGCTAAAAACCTCGTGTCTAACTCTCTCCTCAATAAGTCTTGATCTGTAAAACAAATTTTGAGCAACGACCGTGTAACGATGAGGAGGCTTACTTGGAGGAGGAAACAGCGAGTCACCCATAAATGGAGAAGGAGTCGCTGTTGGTGCTGCTGCACCGCCGACCGTCGGCAGTGATGCGGGCGGTGCAGGTATCGGAGGTGCAAACATCGCCAAAGAATGGTTGTGTAGCGAGGATGGATGCGTTAAGCCTGGTGCCGGTGTCGACACTCGCGGAGGCAAACCAGGCGAAGGTAAATGATGACCAGGGATTGTTTTACTGATTCGTGTGCAAGAGTTGCATTGAGCACTCTTTTTATTATCTTTTATCTGCAAAGAAACAAACATGAGAACACTTGAAACTGTATGCGTCTCATTGCCATCATTTGCCAACAACTCAATGTTTTAACGAGTAATCTTTCCTCAATTAACACGTATTCAACAAGCAATGTCTCGAACGGCGAAGCGGCTCGATTTCAGCGATACAACACTCATTTAAACATGCTTTGTTTGACATGAAAATTACACATTTACAGAATTTCACATAAAAAGCGACGAAAAGTCGACGTGTGTTCAAACAGTGAAAACACATACCAACCGTTTAAAATGCGTGTGATTCGAATGTAATTTAAGAGCACACATTTCATAAACGAACGGAAAAACGAACGAACGAAAGGAAAGAAAAAGAAACGTTAGAAATCTAATTTAAGAAACCGTGTTTCTGGTGTTTGTATAATAAAATTCATTTTTCGAGAGAAATTAAATAATGAATTTGGAAAATGAAACGCACGTTAAATTATAATTGCTCGTTGTTTCAACATTAATATTACTTCATTTTACAGCGTTACGCTTTGCTTTGCTTTTGCATTATTTTTTATATTTCGTAAATAATTTTCGTGTTGCAAAAAACACTGCAAGCACACATTCATTGCATTGCATTCACTGTTCGCCGTTTTTTGCATCATAAAAGTTAACCTTTTTCTACAGCATTCATAAAAACTCGAATGCATTGCTCGGCAAGAAAAAGAAGAGAAGAGATAACGTTTACGTTTTATGTTTTTCATATTTTTTTGCTGGCGAATAAGTGGCGAATATTTGCAACAAAAAAATCGCTTAAATTTATGAACTTAAATAATTGTGATTATTATGAATGCGTGTTTGGCTTTCTTAATTTACTTTTTGTGTGTCACAAAAAAGAGAAGAAAAGTCCAAGTCAAGTTTCTTGCAGCGCTACAAGAAATGTTTTTTACGACGAATATTCGCATACATTTCAAGCAGCGCAACACTTTTCACGAAAAATAATTTGACAGCGATTACAAGACACCAAAAAAACATTGCCAGCAAACTGCAAATGCTTGGCTTGCATTTACAAGTTTTTCGAGTTTTTACATTCGCACAAACGTTCGTTCGCCGCTTGATCCTGATTAAACATATCAAGTATCAATTAAAACGCTCGTTTCATATTTATTTATCGAAACGTTTTTTCATTCTGCCTTTCCGTTTGCAACTCAAAACGTTGCTTACAAAAAATGCACACTTTTCGCAAAAATTTGAAATCTAATCTGAATCGCGGCAAATATTGAAAGCATTCACAAGTCAAAGTTGGCGTATCGGTTAGGAGCATAAAAACATTCGCTGTTAAAACGAAATTCGCCTCATTTTCGCGATGCAAGCAACGATAACACAAGCAACCACGAAAGCCATGAAATTTTTTATATACAGTTCTCCTTCTCTTTACCTCAATAAACGATTCATTAACGAACCGAAAGAAGTGCTGTTTATAATGCGAAATGGCGAATTATGATTCGCTGCGAAACATAAGCACCAAAACCGACAATTAAATTTGACGGCGTTTGAAGTATGTTTGCATCACGAACGCCGATCCGAATATTCGATGAACAAAAGAGACAAGGCACAAAACACAGCGATTAATAATTAAAACATAATTTAAGTGAAAAGTGGTGAATCGCGATGTGACACAAAAGTGACGGCGATAAAAAATGCGGTTTCGATGTGAAAACAGCGTTACATGCATTTCAAGTGAATAACAAGTGTATAATGCGTGCTTATTATGTATGTAACGTTCATTAAGCGGCATAATTCGCATTGAAAACAATTAATGGACACCGAAACCACATCGTATCGTTGCGTTGCGATGTCTCACGAAACTGCGGACGAGGAAAGACACCGAAGGTTGCGTTTAACAACCGGAGAGTAAAACACTTGTAAAGATGAGAACGCAGAACGATTCGCTGTCAGGTAATCATTAAAATGCCATCATTTAGACAGTCTTTAATTACAGGTGTTATTTGTGCTGCCCTTTAGAGCCTCCTTTTGAGTTCCGCCTCTAATCGTGAACTGTTTCGGAGATTCGATGTGCGGAATACAAAGTAGGCGATTGCGATGCGAGCTGCGAATTCGATGTGATCACAAACGATGCATTATACATGCTTTGCATGCCAATTAAGGCTCGCTTTTTGCAGTAATTGAGAGGAAAGCAGTGAAGAGAAGACAAGAGACTAATTTTTAAGGCTGTGATGCTTTTTGCATCCGAATTAAAAGGTAATTGCGTTTCGGGTTCGAAAATAATTTACTGTTTGCCCATTTCTTCACATGCATATTAGCAATTATAAACATCGAAATGCAATTACAGTCACAAACACACCTTATGGCCAAATCGTGACCAAATATAACATCAATTTATTCACACGTCGTACAGCCATACGGACGTTGTGATGCCAGCGATTAGCAACTTTGTTGCCAGTCTTGCATTTTTAAGCGAAAACAAAAAAATTGAATAAAAACTGAATCGATAATGAAACAGTAAACAGCTCGAAGATATTCCTCGACATCTTTTGCAAGCGATATCGCATCGCGAGAAAATTTGTTTTTAAATTACGCGTTCTGTTTGAAACGACTTGAAGCAATTCACTTAAAAAAAGTATTCCCGCAATGATTAATGCCTAAAGTAATCCTCGAACGACTCGTAAACCATTTCCAGTATTAATTTCACATTTCAAATAAACTGCAACTAAACTGCCGAAAGCGTAACAGCAGCGCTTCAAAAACATATCAAAAACATCGAAACTTTTTGAGAAACTTCAAAAAAAGATCGCGAAAATGTTGTGTTCACGAAATCGCACACAAATCGCGCGATTATTTCGCACTAAGTCTCACCAATACGACTTGTGCCGTTTCTAATACTCGCATAAAACATTAGCTGTCAATGCAAGTGAACATCGAATGAACATGGAAAATACTGTTGCTTTCTGCTGCAATAAAATCACGAAAGAGTCGATTATAAAAAAGCGAAGAACTCTTTCTTCGACACTCGCAATTATGAATTCATCGATGGCGCAGTTCTTTCAGCGAATTCATCGCAACAAACCTTTTGCAGAACACGAAACTCGAGGCAAAAAAAGGAGAAAACTTTTTGCAAACACACAACCGTTGTAAATGTCTGCATTTCGTGCTTAATTCAATTAAATGGCAAACTTTCTTTTCCTCCATTCGTCGTTTACTGGTGTAATTGCAGCGCGAAACACACTAATTTGTACCCATTTTTTGTCGAACGGACAAAGAACTGCAAATTGTGAACACAAACCATTAATTTGTGTAAACGAAGGCCAGAAGAGATCAGCTGCTGTCGTTGCCGAATGAATACGAAATTGATTCAATTCACTGGCGACAACGAAAATGCATATGAAATGTGCATTAAAAGTATTAAATACAAAAAGCGAGTGAGAATGAAAAAGCGAAATGAAATTGAAAAGTGATCTGCGGTCAAAAAAGTCACGTTTCGCCCATTTAATCGACGTTTAATCTTTTAAATGAAATATGCGTTGAATAATTAAATTACGCTTTTCACAGTCGTTAATTGCGTTCTTGTAATTAAGCTTTAATGAACAACAAGAAGTGTTCGCTACGTTAATATTGACGATATTTACGCAATTGGTGCGGTTCGCAATCAACCGTGTCGTTAATAAACGTGTGCAAAAGTGAGCACCTCTGTTAAAAAGCACTTTAAACGGCAAACCTAGAACTTGTACGCTAGAAGTAAATGAATAATAGAAGAGACGAGATGCGTTCGCAATCATTAGCCGAGTTTATATGAAATCGAAAGTACAGTGAATAAATAATAAGGAAAATGTACGGCAATAAAACTCGGATACATACAATGTAAAAGTATCGTTAAAAATTATTTGTGTTTCACTAGCATCGCTCGCAACAAACATTTAATGTGCACTTTTCGCGAAACGTATTATTACGCAAAAGATAAGAAGTGTTTTCAGTTTTGCCGTTTGCAGTCGCGAACCTTTGCTGCAGAAATGAGAATGAAAATTGCAGAAAGTGAGTGAAGTTGAGTGCAGAGTGGCAACGTTTGTACGATTCGAAAATAAATGATTCGTTTGAGTTTACTTAACGGCGAAAACGGCAAATTACGAGTGCTTCGTTCGCGTTTAAACTTGTATTTAATTCTAGAGTTGAGAGTGTATAAAAAAGCAGTAATCGAGTCAAGAGTGGCAAACAATAAGTTTGTAGACGCGAAGATTGATGGCGAACATAGCTTTCAGTGCTGTTTGTTTGATTGCAGACGACAAGCTTCTCAGTGAGAAGAGAGCAGTCATCGCATCACTCGTGTTCTGAGCACAGAACGTCACGCGTATAAAAAGAGAAGAAACGAGATTTATTGCCGTTAGACTGGAGACTGCGGCGCTAAGTATTGATTCAATTCATTGATGATTTGACAAGAATATGGAGGAGCTTTTCACTTGTTTCGCGCAACAAAAAAACATTCCTTTTCCACTGCGAAAGCAAATCTAATTCAGTTACTGTTCGCCGCTCACATTTAGTTAAGAAGTAAATCCCAAACGCAGTATAAAACTGTTATTGCTTTCACTGCTCTTTTTCGTTCTCGAAACCAAAACTGAACCAAAGATTTATCGCGTATAAAGCTGTAAATCTGAGTTTAAGGGATTGCCGAGTTTCGTGAAACGCGCTTTGATTTCACTTTTATTTCAGAAACAGAGTAAATGCGGCAAAGCACACAACAATCTGAGCGAATGTGAACACATAAAACCGCCATTTACTGTCGACAAGCAAGCGTTCAAATTCATCGCCCATTTTTATGCAACGACAGTTCATTTACTGCCAGCTTTCATTATTTAATAACCAGCTTTGTTTTATGCAACAAATGTTGCCATCGAAAAGACACTCACTTCACTGTGAGAAATAAAAAGCTCACGAATGCCAGACTCGAGAGACTGTCTCAACGAATAATCGACTCTTTCCGCCGTTTATGGCCGCAATGAACATCACAAACACCTCTTCTTTAATGCACGTCTCGCGCATTGCAATCGACTCGAAATTCCACTATTTTATGTTTTTCTTTTTATTTGCACAGCTTTTCGCAGCAAAAACAGCTTTCACGTCAAAATGAAAGTGCGTATGACTTTTATAATTAGCCGCAATTAATCGTGAAGCAAACAGAGCAGTCAGTGAACAGTGTGAGCGTATGAACCGTGATTGACAGCTGTGCACAGTTTCACACATCGATGAACATTAATATTGCGATGAGAAGCATAAGCAGCGTTTGAGTGACAGCGAAGCATCAGCAGAGAGCAGACAATTTTGCTGCGATTAAAAGCATCGCGTTTTGTGTGTGTCAAGTGAGCTGTGAGCGATCAGTGAGGCATCAAAAAAGAAAAGCGAGAAGAGAAAGATTCAATTTGCTTATTCTTGCAAAGATTACAATAAATGTTTGAATGAGAATACGAAAAAAGCTGTTGCTTTGCTTTGCGTGAAAGTGTGCGAAAAAGCTTACAATGAGAAGATCGAAGCTGAATTGAATAAAGATGTACTTCTGTTTTTTCAGATTATATATGTGTGTGCATTGTTCTTATTCAGTTGAACATTATTTGCTGCACTTTTTCGGCTAAGAAAGTTTCGACAAAATTTTGCTGTTTCGTTGATTTCCCTGAAGGTTTTTACAGCGAGTCATACATAAGAGAAGCGATGCAAAGATGCAATTTACTTTCCTCGGATGAACAATGCTTGCAAAACTCTTGTTTCTCTTTTATTGCATTAAAGGCTCGAAACGAGAAAAGCAGCGAATAAAGCAAATAAACCGGCAAAAGGCTAATAGACAGCAGTGAGTCTTGTTGACGATATGGATGTGTAATACTGCGAACAGCGAACAATAAACGCGATGGATTAGACGACAAGCACTGCGAAGCCTTCCAAATCGCGTTCTTTATGAGCCATTTCTCGATGAGAAACAGTAAATTATTTGTTTGTCACGTATAATCTGAGCCCATAAATCTGAATGTACGACGACACCTCATCGACACGAACCGTCAACTCAAGAATTAAACACATCATTGAGACAGTAAATAATGTAGAAATGAATTGAGTGCGCATTAGGCGAGCAATTACAGTCTCTGCGCTGCGAATAAATCTGTTTTCAACGAAACATCCGTTGCAAGTGCTGCAAATTGAGGCGCAAGTTAGCCGTAATTTGATTATTTGTGAACAAGAAAATCTGCCGTTCAAAGTTTCCAAGAGAAGTGCGGATAGACACAGACATATGCGAATACGTGAACGCTTCAAGTGGGCGACAACTGGTGCACACAATTGTGCAATGAGTAGTAGTAGAGAGCACAAAACGCACTCAAAGTGACAAAGCACTCGATAATATTGCATATTCGCCCATGAATAAGATATTCGATAGATATTCGTTGCATGAAAGCTGTTCTGTATTGAATTGCGGATAAGAAGCGTTCTCTAGAAGCACTCGAACTGCGAAAGCACCACTTTTACTCATCTGTATAACAGCGAACAGTTTCCCATTTTTCATATCAACATTTCAACATTTCGATGCGATCTGCTGTAAGCACTGTAAGCACACTTTTATGCATTCTCGAGTGCAGCTTCGAGCAGATTCAAGTTGCGACGAGTGATTCGAGACTCGAGTGATTTCACCGATACAAGAGGTGCTTAAAGAAGCTCTTCATCCGTTTCCGCGCATAATTGCGACTTGTAAAGCAGTCTCGTTCGCGGCTGCTTTCCGCTAATTTCCTAATTGAAACATATTTTCGCTTTTTCCTTCTGTTAAAAGTGATCGCAAGTGTAACACACACTCAAACCGATACAATTGCTGTGTCTCTGCAATCTAAAAGAAGTTCTGAGAGAGACACTCGAAGGCTAATCTCGTTAACAAAGTGAAGAAGACCAAGAAAATGACTGTTTTATCTTAAAGTGATTTCACTTTCTTCAAGTGGTAAGCAAACAGATAGCAAACACTCGAGTGTTTCTATTCGCGCAAAACAAGCACTGATTCGCGAAGCAAGTGTCACCAGTCGAACACTATTCACTGCACTCGACAATCAATGGTACACAAGCTGCACAAAAACATTCGCAATACGAACCGAAAACACAATTAAGACGCGAGAAAAGCATCGCCGATCTCTGACCGAACGGACCGCACAAAGAGTGTTCGTGGTTCGTTTGCGTGTCTCTGATTTCATCGCCGAAAAGAACGAAAAATGAAAGGCTCAATAGAAAAGAGAAGAGGAGAGTAACACA
>NCKV01000543.1:0-16480 GCA_003675905.2 Leptotrombidium deliense
GACAGATTGGAGAGACGTATTCGTTTACTTCAATTGGCTCGGAAAGTTTCATGAGAGCGATATCATTGTCATAGCCACGATACCACGGGTAATGAAATACGCGTGAAACAGTGTAAGTCTTCTCGTATGGTTCCGTGATTTTTTGGTTGTGTTCTCCAACTCTGACCTCCCAGAATATGGCCTGTGGCAGCGAGAACACAGGACTGCGCGTAGAAATGGAAAATTCTTTAGAGTAGAGAAACGAGCATTTTTTTTCTTGGTGAATGCTTAAGGCTTATAAAGTTGAATGACACAACTCATACAACATTGCTTTGAATTACAATTCAAAGTCGAAAAACTTGAATTGTGGTGACTTCATGACTGAAAGCGACAAACTTGCGTATGAAGACTTACTTTAAAATACAGTGGGCTGCGGTCATCACCCATGATCTATCGATGAGCACCCCACCACACCAGTGTCCTACTTTGCCAACTTGCGGGTGAGTCAATCGGAGAGATACCTGTGCCAGACGGACATTGATTGACATACACTACTGAGTTTCGTGGTACACACCTGCCAGGGCCATTCTCCGGGCATCGACGTGTTTCCACCAACTATTCTCTCGGTTAGTGGACTCTCGTTATTATATCGATTACTTCCACATTCGTACACAGTCGGAGGTTCTGTAACTGTTCATACGGTAATAATGATGATACATGAAAATTGTTCTTACCAGTCACTGTCACTGGCACAATTTGTGCACTTAAATTTGAAACAACAAAAGTTAGAAACAACAAAACGATCACCGGTTTCATTGTTCTGTAAACAAACACTCGTCGAAAAAGAGAAACAGTTTCAGGACATCAGTGATGCTAAATAAAGTTAGTGTGGACAGATGAACAGCCGTTTGAATGTGATTTTCGCAAGATTCACTTGCAATCAAATGGACTTCAAACTCCACCTTCGATGCAAACCTGCTCATCGCTTTCTGGAACCTTTCTGGAATTGACCTCAGAAATACTCCAATTTCTGTCGTTTCTGTTTAAAGTTGCTTTCGAAATTTCATTTTTAAGAATTAAACTTTGAATCGAAGGCTAAACAGAGTATCGAATGACCCTTTCGTTGAGACTCGGAAAGTTTTATGAAACTTTTTTAATGCTAAAAACAGGAATCGAAAAAAGATAGCAGTAAGGCTTTGAGATGTGTTACGCATTCTTAAATAAGTGAGCCATGAATTTATTGAACGAGTGGTGTGTACAATAACGAGTATCTTTTGGTGTACAGTTCGACGAATTGCTAATTTATAGTAATTTGCGAGCATTACGCAGAAGAACCGGTGTGAATCGCAATCCAATCTACGAATTCTGATATTTTTGTGTAAACGCCAGGAAGATTGGGACGCGCACAGCCGACACCCCACGACACCAGTCCGACTAATGTTGACTTGCCGTCATTTTTCACTGTCAATGGACTTCCAGAATCTCCTTGACATGAGTCTTTGCCTCCATCTTTGAATCCTGCACAAATCATATTTGCATAAATCACTTCGCGTCTTCCGACTGTTTTCATCCATTGTTGGCACGTATTTGAATCGATCACTTCGACGTCAACTTTTTGCAGCACTCCTAGCGAAGCCGGAATACCGTATTGTGTCCGTCCCCAACCCGTTACTGTCGCTTGACTGCCCGTAATATTATCAGTTTTATTCGGTAGACAAACGGGAACGATGTGCTGCTTGTAATCCACTTCAGAACTCAATTCAAGCAACGCGATGTCGTTCTGATACGTCGCTGGATTGTACTTCTCATTCACAACCTTTCGTTTCACTCCAAACTCTTCGTGCGCATATTTCTCGGTTTGGCCCTTGAGATTATAATCTCCCAGTCGCAATCGAAGATTTGTTGCTGGTGTTCTGCAATCACTTTACATTCACAAATGTCGTCAAGTGTCGCTTTACCTGTAAACACAGTGTGCAGCAGTAACAACCCATTTTCTGTTTATCAATGCTCCTCCGCAAGAGATTTTTTGGTTGAAATATTGTCGTTTAACAATTGCTGCCTGCCACGGAACTTCTCCGTATTTCGCGTTCTCTCCTCCAACAATCTTCGAGTTTCGAATGTATGTTTTTCCGCATTCTGCAAATTAGTTGCGATTACATTTTTAGTAAATAATAGAGATAATAAACAAACCAGGATCTTTGATGAGTCCAGCGGAAGACTGAGGAGTAGAGAAAGGAACACAGCAACTCCAAAGTGTACCACCACTGCACAAGTCAAGAGCTCTTTGTCCGTTAAACCAACAAGATATACCCAAATTACACGAATGTGTTTCTCCCTGATACGTACACTGTTGTGGAAACGCTGCAGGCATCACAGGGAATAGGCGTAATTAGAGATTCTGAGAATTGAAACTGTGCCGAATGAAGCTTACATAAAATTAATCGAGCAATATTTAATAAGCTCCACAATGCGCTCGGAATCTGTTTTGGGTCGTCGTCTTGTTTTTGTGGTTTAGCCAAAAGAGCTAATTTTGAGGTCCAAACTTTCCAAGTGCTCTCTTTTGGTTTATGACAAGCAACGAAATATTTTACAGTAACGATGACTAGGATCAGGGAGAAGATTTTAACCATCCTATTCAAATCATAATATCAACATTACGCAATTTGCATTTGAAAACTCATTTGCTATTAATGCAGTAATGACTCTGAGAACAATTAATATTCAAAAAATACAGGAAAAGTCACGCAAAAGTGACTGAGTTATAAAGAAATCAGGTGTGTTCCGGAAGAGAGTGCGTTTCATTCACAAACCCGAAGCGACGACCTATTCTACTTAAACTGATCTCTAATCTAATTATATATGAAGACAATCGCAAATTCCCCGTAATTAGACAGCGTCTTCTCTTCGATGAAACCTGATTTTATTTTTCAATTTTGCATCGATTTTTCACTTATTCAATATTCACTGAATACTCACTTTTCGCAGCAAGTCTATTCACGAATATTCACAGTATTCTAATTACTCAATATTTGGCACAATTGAAATGATATGAAATTTTTCTCTCATGTTATAAAGATTGGATTTATTTAAATCAAACAAACAAATAATGATTCATCATTGCATCTAATTTCGGTCACAAATTTAATATTCAAATTGTGAACCGTTCAAATTTAGTATCAATATTCAGGACTAAAACCGAATATGTTGAATAATAATTAAACAACAAAAGTGAGAATCATTTTTAAATGCATAATCAGAATAATCAAAAAAATAAATACCTGTGGTGTCCGTTGGACACATAAACAATATTCTTGATTCACAGAATCAAAGCGTAATTCATAATTGAAATAATCCGTGAAAAACGGTTGCTCAGCGAAAAGACACAACTGCTGTTGACATTGACTTTGAAACTTTGCCACAAAACTCAGAAAAGTTATACAGTAAAGAATGGAAAGCCTGAAACTTAATTATGCCATCGGATCGGAAAATGGGTTACAACATAAGGACCAGAAGTTTTGGCCTTCCCCCTGGCATACGGCTCTTGTTTCCGATGTATTGAGAGTAGGTCACAGCAACAACAGTGGTGACTGCTTCAAACCTGGTTGGCTGTCCACTCATCCGTAAACAGCCTCCTTACATCCTCCGACGTTTGGGTGCTCCTCTTCGACTTACACACCGCTTGCACAACAAACACAATGTGTGACTTCTTCACAAATTCTCAACTTTTCCATTCACAATGAAATAAGCCATTCTTTCTTTTCGTCGCTTCCTGTGCAAAACAACAACAAAAAGACAATAACACTCGATACCTACTCTTATACTTTTGTTGTATTTATCGTCTCAGAAAACAAGGAAACTTCGCAAAGCACATACACACTTGAAAAACTTTTTCAGAACACGTCAATCGGTTGTCGGTTAAGTTTGCGGTTTGCAATCGTTTTCAAGAATTTTGGGAGGCATTCAATTACGTCCAAAGAGTCTGCAAAATTCCAATTTTAGATATTCCAGAAATTGTTATTTTATTGTGAATTGTCTGTTTGCATAAAAGCATCGTTCAGTGTTTACCTGGAAACCTATTTTTACACTTGCGATCGTTGATTGAGTTCACTTGTTATGCAGTAGCAATGCATCGTCTAAACCCTCGAAAATGAAACAAACGTTGTTTTTCAGTCAATAAAGCACAAAATTAGTAATTGCTTTCATGTAGTATTGACTTCACGTTAAAGTGATGTTTGTAAACATTTTAAAATGCTTGTTTTTTATGGACTATTACAAAAACCGTTGCATCGCGCAATTTGTTAAATACAGCGTTCGTTGAAGCATTCAATTTTACTTTACAACACACTTGAATTTTTACAATAGAAGAGCGTTATTTGTGTCAAATATTAAACATGCACTTGAATATTGTCATAATTTGTGTCGTTATTGCGAACAATTACTCTTTAAATGAACAATTCGTTGAAATTGTTGCACAATTGTATTTTCGTGATAAGAATTGCTGTTGTAAATGTGTTGCGTTTAAACTAAAGTCAGGTCAATTCTTTTATAAACATTTCTATCTCAATTACTGTTCACGTGAAAGTTTTAACTGATATTTATACAATTAATTACTTCAATTAAGAGCGATATTTGAACACTCAGAAAATGGACAATTTATTGATAAACTATTTAGTGAAAACCAGAAATGAGATCTCAATTTTCAAATTTCTGTTGTTGTCGTTACAGTAACATATAAACCTTAATTAAATAAATTAAAGTCTTCGAAATGAAACATATTTTCAAATATTGTTCAAATTGACATTTTAAAACAGCAAAACTGAAATTTGTGTGAAAAAATCGTTAAAAAAGAGCAAATTTAAAGTGATAAACAAGAACTTGACTTTCTGATTCTCGTTCTGAATGATGACATGAATTAGAACCTGATTTCAATGTTCGTCTTTCAATCTTTATTTGTTTGCTGAGCAACAAAAAAATATTCGCTGAAAACTGAAATTACTGCTAAATAATCCTTTTTACATAACGTTTACATAACCGTGCGAGTATTAAAATTCGCGGTCAGTATTCATATTTCACGTTGGCATAATAAGTATTATAAATTGTATTCTTTGTTGCTTCGCAAATAACGATTGTTCTCTTTTAAGTCATTCATCTTTTAGTGACACAATTATCTAAAAATCACTTATTTTAAACGTCGAATAAGTAATTCACTGCTTGTGTATTGCAATAAACGGTGTTCGAGATAATCGCTAATTGACTGTTTCCGAACCATTCTTAACTAACAGCAGCAATCATTTGTGTGCCATTTTCCTTCGTTCACTCTTAAAAACGTTATCAACAATCGAATGTATGCATAATTGTGAATATAAATTTTGTGAATCTGATGAAATTCGTTCAGAATTTGAATAACAATTTTCTTATTTCGTGATTTCTTCTCAATGAATACATTTTGTGAAGAATCGAGTTTAAAATTAAATGAGTGTGAGAATTTTGAATTCGAAATTTATAATTCAAATGGTAATGAACATTAACTCATTCTTTTCATTTTTTGTGAATTTTGAAATTTAAATAAAAAATTGAATATAAAATTTCACAGAATTAATTTGTAACGAGCTAAAATTATATTAAAATCATGCGTGAAATGGAAATTGAGTGTGAATGTGGAATTGAAGCATTTAAGATGTAAAATGAAATCAAATCAACAAATTTTGAATCAATGGAAAGTTTGCTTACTTTTTATTTGTTGAAAATGTATTTTTAATGAAATACGAAAATGATTTCATTTCAAAATATTACAGTGCGATAAAATCTGAAAAACTCGAATATGTTAGAGCACGAACATCGATTGATTTTATAAATTTATTTGAAGTGTAACACATAAACATATAATTTTAAACGTGAATTGCAATAAAACATTTGGCAAAAACGCAATTCAATTAAATTTTATAGTTAACGGTAAATGAACGCGATGTTATTTAAAGTCTGCTGTATTCACTAAAAAAACTGGTGTTTGCGTTGTGGCGAGAAATGAATGTCAAATTATGAGAATTAATTTTAATTTCAAAAATAAAAGGAATGAAGTGAAGTGATGAACATTAAAAATAAAATCTTTTTATGAACGTTTCAAAGAGAAGCGTAAATGAAGACGAATAAGGAATGCAAGCGTGAAGCGTTTAATTCAGTTTCTTCGATTAATCTGAAACAATTGCATTGTTTTTGTTTAAATATTTCAACGGTTTTGCATGATGCAAAGAACACGTTTTCATTTAAAATTATAATATCACGGAATTTAAGTAAAACTTTTGTCAACAATTGTATTCTTCTTCGCTTATATCATTTTCAAAGTCCATTCGTTGTAAAAGCAAAGCAGAATAAAAAGGGTGAACAAGCAAAATTCAGTTCCGTGAATGGATTCCAATGAATTCTTCATTTACCAGTTTTTTCAGTTAAAAGTTTAATTTTTTACTTCTTTAAATTAAAAACATAAAATGAGAAATACATTTATTAGTACTAAAAATGAAACTTACAACCATTCACTGAAATATTTAGAAAATTGAGCATAAATCAATTGAAGCATAAAAAGATGACTAAGATTTGTTCAATGATTGTTCCGATTTGAAACCGACAATGAATTTGTTACATTTCATTGATTCATTAACACTAATTCTGTGAACTTAAAGAAACAACATTTTTAATTTAACGTCTAATTTGTTTCATGTCCGTGTCGTCATTGCTTTGTGAGTAAGAAATGCATCGAATATAACGACGTATCATTTCACATTTCATCGTTATTAACAAAATTGCACATAAGTCGAAAATAACAGTGCTCATTTTTTATTTTGGTCGTATCTGTAATTGGAAAATCTGTTTTAAGAATTGGTTAATAGAACATCAGTTAAAAGATGGGAACAGAATTCGGCATATACTACCACTGCATCAAGATAGCAATGAAAATATATAAGTCGTTCACATTAATTTTCTCGAACAGGAATAATCAATCAATACCAAATTGGACATAAAATAGTGCAGATCTTCATCAAATTGAACGTTAGCTCCATTGGAAAGTGATGCGGATGTGCGAAATAATATAATGTTCAAAGCTACATTCAGTTGCGTTGGATACTTTAGTCAATGATCGCTATGGATACTGAAACTGCACAAATATATTTTAATTTGCTTACTTTTCAACTTTGATTACGTATAAAGTACAAAATGTAAATGTTTGGATAAATAACGTGTAGATTTTCAATGGTGAAAAATGTTTTTTGCCGATAGAAAAACACATAATTTTGTTTAAAATTGCAGATTAGTTCTGAGTTTTTCAGCGTTCAATATCGTTGCTCTTTCATGTTGCGATCCTGATAAATCATCGAATGGGCGATGATGGACACGTTATTGTAATGAAGTGTAATTAAATGAATCATAAAATTGCATTGATGCAACAACATTTAGTTGACAATATTCGTGGTGAACATAATTTGCTTAAGGCAATGGACATGCATTAGGATTATTGTCGTTTATTGGCATTTGTGTTAGAGCCTGAACCTGGTATGATTTTCTGTACCCGGCCTACCCCTACCCAAACCGGAAAAAGCTATGCACATTGAAAGTATAAGTACAATTGTGAAGTGTATAAGTGTGAAACAACATTATTTGAGAAATTCCGGTTCTCAAATAATAAAAAATCCATACCCGGGTTTTTTCCCATATTCATTTGAGACTCTAATTTTTGTAGTCGAGAAATATGTTGCGAATGTTTAGATTGAAAAATGATGCAATTAATCCATCTCACGTGCTCATCTCTACTGTAAAAATCTTTCGAATTCAAATATCTTTTATGAATTATCAACAGTAGACTTATAAACACGCAGTCCTTTTTATCCATTGTTCGTAAACGATTTCAATCATTAGCTCCTCTTGGTTATAACTCATTCATCATTTTCATCTTAGTCGGCCTGTGTTCGAAATCGGACTAATTTTAGTTATTGCGTGCATTGATTTCATTATATTTATATCAGGCATCAGCGTTCTTAATTAGCAAAATAACACTGCCAAATACACTATCATTTTGTCAAATTATTTTACTTTCATTACTTCATCACTTACAGTTTTGAAATGAATGACGTGCTTCGATCTCCATTGAATTGTGATACATTTAAACACGTTATTTATTTTAAAGCTATATTTCCCATACAGATCATGGATCAGTATGTAAGTGTGTGGGAAGATGAATAAAGTACAGTTATAATTGAGGATCGTTGCTACTAATTATTGAAAACACAGCAAATGGAATAGACTGTATTCGTGTCCCGAAGCACTAACTGGGTAAAACAAGATTAATAGATTTTGATCAGAGAATTCTTAACTTGATGCGTATTATAACATTAAATATGTGTCCTGCGATATTATAACCATATTCACTAATTCGTTCTTCCAAAACAGAGAAGATAACAATCGCCTAAACTAGAATTTAAATTATTAATTTTTCAATTTTTCTGTAAATACTTGTAGTAAGGTTTCGAGTTGTTTCAAGCAAAAAAAAATATAAAAAAATAAAAATAAAATAAAAAATAAATTAATTAAAAATATCTAATGATGTGCACTCCATATGAGCTCGTACAATATTCGTACACTACTGCAATTCAGTTTGAAAGTAAATAGTATGATTTAAGCCGTAGTTCATAAACTGCGTTTATCACAGGAAATATTGTATTATCAATCATTCGTGTGCTAATAAACAAGTACACCTACTTTTTGGTACGCTATTCATCAAATACCTTAATAAGTTTCATCAATAACTCAGTTTGGCTAAACTTCGGTTATTACTGCAACTGTTCAAATTAGTGCAGATTGAAATTAGGAACATTCAGTTCTTTTGTTTGTCGTTCGCAGATCATAAAATTGAATTGGTGAATAAGCTTGAATTATGTAAATTTACATTTCCCTTGTGGTAAGAACAGTATAACTACATTCTAAATGTACTTGGATGAGATTTTTCTCATTTGTTAGTTATTTTCAGTTTTGATTGTATTTTAATAGTTGTTAAAAAGTGGATGATTTCCTTGATTTATTACGAACAACAATTAAGGAAACTTATGCAGTGAAGTAATTTTACTATTTGATTGAATTGTCAACATCAAACATATATTAATAAATAACTTTAGTGTTTAAATTTATGAGATTTGATTTGTGCGGACACCCAGTCAACAGTATCAGGGACGCGGTGATATATTCCGGGCTGTCGTGACTGTGCACAACCAAATCCAGCCGAAGTGATGCCTGCGAGTACCCAACGGTCATTGTGAAGCACATTCAAAGGTCCTCCGGAATCACCCTTCATAAACGAATGTTTATCATTTTAATTAATTAATGAATACTCACAACACAAGCATCTTTCTCTCCATTTTCATAGCCAGCACACATCATTTCGGGATAGATTTTCAGGTCGATTCCTTGACTGCTGTGCCAAGTTTCGCATTCACTGTTGGTTATAATTGGCACTTCAACCTTTTGCAATAGTCTCGTTCCGTATCTGTTGCCTGCCACAGAATTATATAACGAATGACTCGACAATTTGATCTTACTTAATGCAGGGTCAGTCTTTCCCCAACCCGTCACAATTCCGTACCATCCTTCGTAGTTGAATTTCATCGGTGGCAAGCAAATTGGCAGAACACTGTCCGAGTACTGAACGTCTTTGTCCAGTCTGAGAACAGCGATATCATATCTGTCGGGATGTGAAGCCGAGTAACGAAAGTTTGGATGCAGATAAGCTTCTGCAACGCGGAAGTATTGAGGTGGGTGTTCCTGATATCGTTGGTCTTCGATATCGTAAAGTCCGATAAATATTTCCAAGTCTTTAATTGAAGATCTTACGAGAAAACTAATCAATGTTGATGAATGTTATTCAGTGCATCTTACTTGTAAACACAATGAGCTGCTGTCACAACAAAACAATTGCCGACCAAAGCACCGCCACACTGATGCTTCGCAATTTTTATATGCACCTATCAATCATCATTTTGTATTATTTATATTTCACAATTTCTCATTAGTATTCTAAACACATCATCTCACAAAATCATATTTATGTCAAACTCATAAATAACAAAAATTAAATGAAGAAAAAACGGAATATGTGATGCAAATTACAAGCAGAATAAATGTAATGTATACATAATTCGTCTGCATTACACAACCAGCTTCAATAAATAACCCTTTCTGCCCAACGTGTTTTCGAGTGAATCAAAATTACAACCTTTTTACAATCAAATTAGTTTTTTCAAAATCAAGCGAAGCTAAATACAACTTGTTTTAGTCAAAAATTTGTTGTTCAAGTGTAAAGCTAATTTGGAAATGTTTTATGTGTTCATTCAATAAATTAAGTGCAACACAGTCGAAATTAACAACGTTGAAAATCTTAATTGTACATTGTACTACAATAGTTGAATCAATGTTTTTGTTGCGAAATAAACAAAATAATACGAAAATTTCACAAAAAAGAAACTTGAAAAGAAATCATTGCTCAACTTGCTTATCTAAGATCAGCAATCACGAATTTTTGTTATATTCAATGGACCGCAAATTTGTTGAAGAACGCTGAAAAAGTCGATTTGAATCCCATTTACAACGTTTGCGGGAAAAAGCTGGCGAATCACGTTTTAATTGTCAATTAAGAAAAGAAGTTTCGAAACAAAAGTCACTCTTTTTGTATTCACTTTGACAGGCAAATTCATGAATCGAAACAAATTGAATCGACGTCTGAATGTAAAGCGTGGTCGTCGATTGTAAACATTGTTCGCCAACATTTAACACTTCAATGTTTGCGAATGGCTAAAAATACAATTTAAATACCGAATTTGATATTTATAAAATCTTCTTGAATAAAAGTGGGACAAGCAACCTGTAATTTGCGACGTGTTTCTTTAACTTTCGCTTTTTATCCCTTTTTTAATTATTGAATGAAAGCGTTTCGCAAATGTTTTCTTTTTCAGTACGAATTAAGTAAATAAAAATGACAATTAGACGAATTATCATTCAAAACATGAACTGAAACTGCACACACAACAGAGACGAACCGATTGTGTGAGATTGTGTGTTGTTGTGCCATTTGTTACGCAAACGAATGAAGACCACAAATTGCAAAAATCCTACTTCTTAGGAAAGCCAGTTCCTAAAAATTTTTTCAAACAAACAAATATTGCTCTCAAACATTTTTCGTTTCGAAAATAGTTAATTTATGTGAACTGTTATTTTCGAAAATCACTTTTTTGAACTCGCTGATAAATTCATTGATTCACAGCATTTTAAGGAAAAAGTTGTGAAAAAAGTAGAATCGACTAAAAGAATACACGAAAACAATGAATATGCAATTCGATTCGACAGTGAATAGAGAAAAATGAATGCCTCGATTAGTGTGTCACGATCTGACGGCTCATTTACAGTGTTTTCGGTAAAAAAGGATAGAAAACAGTGAATCGCTGGTGTTTATCACTGCTGATACATACTTGCCACGGAAACTCTCCGTAATATGCGTCCTGGCCTCCAATAATGCGATTTGTTGGCTTCGATACTGGTTTCCCGCAAACTACGAACACGAAAGTAAACCTTATTGTTTGTGATACTTTTGATGCATTCTCGGACATTAAACAATTGAAACATTAGAACAATATATTGAAGATGTATGGAAGTGTAACCTACTTGTTTATCGCAATTAAAGTCGTTTAAAGTAATCACGAGAAGCGGCTTATTGTTCACTTACTGTCATCATCGATGTAATTTCTCGAGAACTGTCGCTCATCGTAGGATGAATACGACGGTTTCCCTCTTCTAACAATCGAATAGTCTTGTAACGATTGAGCACTAGGTCCACCGTAGGAATAAACGGACGAGGACACAGGCGGTGGCGGTTGTTGAGCGAACGGTATTTGAAATGATGGCGATTTAGCTGCTCCTGAAAAGGGATGCAACGGTGGATGCGCTGGATACGAAGGGGATCCTAATTGTGCGTTTTGATTGTATGGATGGTTGTTGTATAGCATGCAACACGTCACTGACAGATCTCCGCCGCAGCCTAAAATGGCACTTTGGTTACACTGATCGCTTCACAAGACACACAACCTTCTATTGGAACTCCATAAGCCAAATGACACAATAGACTGAATGTACAAGCCGACTGGGACCGCTGGAATGTGCACGTCCCTGGATGACGAATTACCGGAGGAAAGTTGGAATAATGACCTGAATTTGTTAAGCATTAAATGACAATGTGATTAAGAAATACGTGGTTTACCTGGAAGTGGATGAACTGTGCTGTATTTTAGTAGTGACAGTAAAACAAGAAGCGACAGTCTTAGCAATGATCTGTCTGAAGATTGCATGAGTGGAGCACATCTCATTGCATATTCAATACATCTTAATTTTGTGCAAACGAAACTAAATAGAAACGGAAGAAAAGTTGAATTACTAAATAAAGACGTTTAATTACTCTTTTAAGAGTATCGAAAATAAACTTGATCAAGTATCGGTGACACTTAAGCGAAATAAACTTTAAATACGAGAGCGGGAATCTTGCACAACATTTTTCGGTTAACGAAAGCAACGAATCAAGCTGAATATCATAAAGTGATTACGATATTTTAAAATGAAAATTAGTTGTGAGAAACTGAAAGAACACAAATCTGCATCTTTTTCAAAGCGTGAGAAGAAATGAAAACAGTTTTCCGAGAGAAGTAATCGAATTAAGATCGAAAAATGACGAATTTTTGAACGTGAATTGAAAAAAATATGCAGAAAAGTGCACAAATAGAAACAGTTATTTCTGAAGGAGTTCAGGGGAATAACAAAGCGATAAACAAACAAAGAGTAGTTGTTGAGTTTACGTTCCAATTGTTCCGTTTTGAAGATTCTTCATTGAAGTGCATCCAGCTTAAGAACGGAGGTAAGTCACGATTGCCGTATCTGCACTTCGTTTCCTTTACATTTAAATATCTGCCAATTAAGCTATTCTCAGCTTTTGATGAGCACACACACTGATTGCTAAATAGTCATTGCCAATTAAAAATTATGACTAGCTTAACGCAAACAACTTGATAATTGCGAGTTAAGCTTTTGTTCAATCTTCAAGTTTCGAAATGTTGTTTTTCGAGCAATCAGTGATTTAGAAAATTGAATAAATTCGATGCTTTCAATTTTCGATGCGATTACTTCAAAACAAAATTTGTTTCACTTCCTCAACGAGAATCGATGAGTGCGATTATATATTCGTTAACCCTTTTTCATAACTGTCGGATTAGCATATCTATTATACTTTCAAACGGAAACGAACGAAACTTTAATTCTAGTAAAAAACGAAAGTTACACTTTTGACAAAAATTGTTGGAATTGAAGTTTGTGGGGAAATGAAGACACACGCAACGAGGTCACAAAACAAATGAAGTGTACGATGCAAATGTGGAATTAACCTTTACGGTTGTAATTGCTTCATACTTCAACAATAATTTGCGTAAATCTTCGGATGTCTACATTCACAATACTCACCATGTTAAACGTAACAATAACTGATACTTCCTTTTAAACGCGTTTCAGTGGGTCGTCGACCGTCGATCGAAAAGTAAACAACACGACTATTTGAAAATGGTTCGTTTGCGCGTTCTTCGCAAGGAATTCAACTGAAGAAAAGGAGAAGTGAACAGACTTCTCAGGGAAAGTATTTCTCTTCAGTTTACATCACATTTAATGTAATTAAAGGCAGATCATAATTAGTTTTAATGACGTCCTTATTCCTTCGACTCGAACACAGTCTCAAAGAGAACGCAATTACTGAAATCTTGAGTTGTGTCGCGAAAACCTCGAATTTTTTAAAGAACAATAGCGAATTTTGAACAAAATTGCAGTCAACAACGTTACACATTACTTACATACATTTGATTCCATATCGAAGACACTTATTACTTGCTTTACAACAACTTCCTACAAAGCGTTTGTATACACACATTCAGCAAGTTTTTCGAAAGTTTGCGAACCTTTTTTGAGCTGTCCTCGATTTGTGAATACAAAAAAATCAGACACACAAGACTTTTGTGCGACTTTCAGTTCAATTTTGAGAAAGTTATTCAAAAAGTGTTTTTCCTTGGAATAGACAACAAAGAACTGTGAAAGCACTGCAAATACACTCACCGAAATAACGACTGCAGACCATTATGTTTTCGAAACGAAATTTTATTACTCCTCTTTTTGTGCACGAAAAGTTTCGAAGAAAAACTATGAATTTAATTAAGTGCACGTCAATGTTTCTTGCATCACTGACACTCACTGGCAGACTTCAGACGAAACACCGGATTCACAGAAAAAACAACTAAAAAAGTCTATTTCGTCGACCGCAACACCAACAAACTCAACTCACATTCAATGCCTCGAATGGAAGCAACAATTGTAACGATCGCCGAAAGCGAATCCAACGAATGTAACGAATAACGAAAAGTATTTCATTAAGACTGCGAAAGCAAACTGAACGCAATGCAGAGTGTTACAGCGCCCCTGTTTGTCGACTCAACAAGTTTCATTCAGTTTTGAAACGAACGCAAAAAAGTTTGTATCCTCTCAAACACTGTTACATCCTTTCGCAACGATCAATTTTGATTCTCTTTTTTTATCCACAAAAAAGCTTGCGAATCAAAAATAAATTTCCTTTAAAGTTGTCGGATTCATCAACTAAACTATTGTAAAGCATTGCACACTTTTGGGTCACTGGAAGTGATCAAATCCGACTGTCAGTTCAAACATTCATTTCTTTAATTGATTGAAAACGATTTGCCTTTAAACACATTTAACTTTACACAACATTCATTTCATTTCGGATTTTGATAAATACTAAAAACCTACTAAGTAAATTCGACTTTTAATTTAAAAGTTTTAGGAACCGACGTTTAATGAAAGACGTCAAAAATAAAAAATTTAAACCGAAAGTGTTTGAATCATTTTTAATGAAATGCAAGTGTGACTGTAAACCATTATTCTGGTTGTTGAACCTAATTCAGCTTTCATTTACTTGAAGAATACAATGCTTCATTTTCGGTGATTAAATTGTTTACATTTATGTTGTGATGAATGAGCGATGAGCTGCAATCCTTTCAGTGTCGATGCAGTTCAGAGACAGGAACGAACATAAATTTATTCATGGCTTGATTTAGTGAACAAAGCGAAAGACATGTGAGTGAAATGATTTCGAAAATGTTGAATTGTATTATGTTTAAGTGGGCCGAAACCTTGCCTCGTTTAAAGGAAAACGGTTTTTTTCTGTTCGATTGCCTCTTCAATCACCAAACAAAGCAATTGAAGGCAATACGACAATCGCTCTTCAAAGCTAATCTAAGAATAACAAACTAAGTTAATCGTGGATTACAACGACTCCCATCGCTTCATTGTCAAAAATCATAATCTTGCCTTTCACAGTTTATGATTAGATTACATATATTTATTCATGCTGTCAATTTAACTTTCAGATTATCAGATTTAGTACACATGTATACATCATTTAACATAAGGCATCATTTTTACTGTCACTCACCACAAAATGCTAAATTTTGCATAATATGCATCTCTTATATGTTTTATTCATATCTTACACTAATGAAACGTCGAACCTTTTCTTCAGTTAATGTCGAAATTATTTTCATTTACGAAAACTATATTTGATAAATTATTTATTTCTTTTACATAATCATAAATCTATCATTACTTGCAATTTTTCAAGAAAAATGTTTTGTCTGCAAAGTTTCCTTTTAAAATCAGCACTTATTCAATTAATTTAATGTCATGACGACGTCTTGAGAACGATTTCAACACTGAAAACACTGATTGACATATTAACACTTGAAAATGGATTAAAAGACTAAACATTATAAATCATAATTTATAACGTTGACAACTGATGCAATGACAAGTTCTTAATTATATTTTAATGTTCTCTTTCATTATTGTTAAAGAATGCTTATATTATTAATTTAATTTTATGTTTGCGAAATAATGTAAATGGTCAAATTTTGTTTGCATCGCTCATTCAATGCAAATTTTACAGCTAATTCTTATTGAAAAATCCGCACAATAAAGAAACATAATTTTCTTACAAATAATTCACGATTTACTTGTAATAACTGTATTTCGGAGACGACATTCACGAATGCGAAGTAAATTAAAATTCATTAAATTAAAATAATTAAATCGACACAACATAAACTTGTTCATTCTTTAATTCAAAAGTGTTTAATTAAAGTTGAAGGATATCAAGTTTTTAATGAAGTCTGATGGAGTATCAAATAAAAAAGTAATAATTTAAAAAATAAGCCGAATTTGTTGAGGAAATGTGATCACAATAAAAATGATAAACGTAAAATGTATTCTCTTTGACTGCCTTCTATGAGCGAGAAAACACAAACTTTTCAGGTATCAGACCTCAATTACTCAAGAAAAGCAGATGTGTTCTAAACTTAGAATCTAAACTAAG
>NCKV01000544.1:0-16454 GCA_003675905.2 Leptotrombidium deliense
TTTATTCGAGTCAAGCCTTAAGCATCGTTTCTTTGGAGAAAGCCGAACACTGTTTTCTTTTCTTCGCAGTTTCTGTTGACCTAAAAGTTCACATTCGTTGTGACGCACACTTTTCTGTGAATATTGAGATCCGCTGGAAATTTGCTATCACAGAGTTTTTCGGCGAGAAGTACACGTGAGGCGCTTTGTTAGTGCAATTAGTATAATCCACAGTGAAGTCAGAGTCGCAAAGCGTCGAACAATTGTTATGGCAGAGTTTACGTGATTATTCCAAATGCGACTAATTTTTCTTCGTTTAGCAGTTTAAGTGTTGTATTTTCAATTTGAAAACAGTTGAGTTTATATCACAGTTTTGAGTTCACACTTTTCGCACGCAACGCACTAACAATTGCAGTCGCAATAAGTTCGCATTCAGCAGTCGTTTCGGTCGTAAAGGAGTTTCGAAGCATTTCTTGTGTAAAATTTATATCTTAAATAATTATTGGAATCGTTGACGGTGTCTTCGATGATGTCGCCACATCGGCTGCATTCGATGCACGTTTGCGTAGGTCCGCTGTGGTTTCTGCGGTTTCTCGATAATCTGGTCCTCTTCGTTCGCATCTAACGCGATGTAAGATGCCGAGAATCCTTTGCTGTGAATCGTATCATCAGAATGGAAACGAAGTAGAAGCGATTCGCCGCTAGATAAAAATTCCGGAGGCAGCTGTAAATAACTTCGTTATCGAAACTATAAATATCGAACAATGCTTACGCTATTGCCACAAAATCTTTTCAGACGTGGAGCAGAGTCATCATATCCATCGTACACTTCCACATAGTCGTAGCCACAGTCCTGTTCGTGTTCAACTTGAAATGTGACAAACGTTAATTTGACACGCTTATTTTCAGGTGCTTCTATAACCCAATCGCAGTCCTCTTTTTTGTCATAGTCAGCGTCCCCGTATTTTGCGTGCGAGTAAAGGTGTTCTTCTGTTGGACCTGCGATCAAACGTCCTCCGCACACTGAAAAATAGCAGAGTAATGGCTTTCATGAAAGTAACTGTAGAAGGATTACTTACCCGTCGAATGGGTCGCTTTAAAGCCTTCTCTTTGGACGGATGCATCCGACTTGAAAAGCATATACAATTTATTTGAAGAGCCTAGAAGTGGATGGGGCAGTTTACTACCACAAAATCGTCCTAAAGTTGTGTTGTCACTGGTGGCACCATCGAAGACGACAATATGATCGTAGGCACATTCTTGATGCGGTTCGAGATTGAATTCGCTGAACACTAATTTAATGCGGTGACCCGGTGTTGTGGTGAAATGCCAGGCGCAATCCTTGCGGCTCGGATACGGTTCTGGATAATTGGGACTGGTAATCTCTCCGGTGGCCGATTGAATGTGATGTGTGCAGCTGCCTTCTTTGCAATCATGTTTGTTCTCGTGCAAAACGAAGCCGTTGTGACACGAACAGACGTATGATCCGATTGTATTACGACAAGTATGCTGACAACCGCCGTTGTTTACTGCACATTCGTCTTTATCTGTGCAAACGTAAGCAAAAGTGTGAATTGTGTGTATTTTGTGATTGAGTTGTGAATTTGTTTACCAGTGAAAAAAACAGCCGCGAATCCAGTCTTTTGCACTGAATTATCTGTATTGAATTCTATTCGCAAACTATTCATTATTGAAGTGATTATCGGCGGATTACGCGGTCCACAGAAAGAACCGTGTTTACGAAATTCGTTTTCAAGTAATTTGCTCTTCACTTCAACGCTGTCATATTCGCAGTCTTGCTGTGCAAACGCGTAAGATAGCAAATAACAATTAGATAAGTTTGTATAACAATTTATCGCTACTTACGTTATTGCCTTCAAGATCGAAGTGAGTGAAATTTAACGTAATTTTATATTGCGGAGGCGCTACTATTTCCCAAATACAATTTTTATTTGGAGGGTACAGATCGGGAAACGATGGGCTCACAATAGTACCATTCATTTGCTCAATGATACCACCACAAGCATCTTCACACTTTTTGCCGTCAGAATGCAATTCGAAACCAATGCGACACTCGCAACGATAACCGCCGAGTGTGTTTATACATTCGTGATGACATCCGTGGTTCTTTTCCGAACACTCATCAAACTCCTTTATAAATGTAGCTGAAAAGCCTGCCTTTTGCACAGAACTATCGGACACAAACTTAACCAACATTTGATTTGTCGTTGAGCGAATATCGTCCGGAATTTTGTAGCCACAAAATTTACCTAAAAGCGGACTGTTTGGCAAAAAGCCATCGCGAACTTCTAAATAATCGTAAACACAACTGTCATGATTTTCGATTTCAAACGATTGAAACTTTAGTGCGACTTGAAATTTCTCAGGCACAGTGATTTTCCAAATACACTCTTTATTCGGTCTATAATCTTCAGGATAATTTGGACTTTGAAGTGTTCCCTCTTCTTTGAATATATCTCCTCCACAAAGCGCTGTTAACGCAAATAAACGTACAGTGGATGAGATTGCGAGCAGTTTAATTACCTTCGTAATTAGCCTTGAAACCGCGGCGATTGTGTTGATTGCCAGTCGACTTAAAAAGTACAAGCATTCTGTAACCAGTCGAAAAAATTGGTTCCACTGGTTTATTGGTGCCACAGAAGCGTCCTACGAATAAGCGATCATTAGTAATTAAGCTTTTATCTAAATACTTTTGGCGGCTACTTTTCCTTAGTAAATAAACTACGCGCACTGATTTACAATTAAATTACAGTCTATTCGCTGAAGTTACGCAAGCAAATAAAATGAAAGCTACTCATGCGATGCATTATGCAATCAGTGCGATTTAGATTATAAAAGTTAGTTTAAGTTCAAGTTATAAACGAACCTAAAAGTGGCGACTTGGGCCAATAACCATCTCTAATTTCGATGTAATCATTTTCGCATCCATCCGTTTCGTAAACATCCAGATCAGTGATGTTCAGCACGATTCTTTCGCCGTGAGTGGCAGTAATTCGCCACTCGCAATGTTCGCCTTCACTCGGAGGCTGCGATTTCGGGTAATGCGGTGACTCAAGAACGTCACTTGGCTCTTGCATCGTTCTTCCGCAGCCTATACGTTTCAATTCGAAGAAATAATTATTCAAATATGTGTCATCGTGTGAAACAGATACTGACGAGGACAGCGATAAAGGAGATTTGTTTGCGCGATGTCGCCTTTGCTCAATCGAATTCGTTGTCCAATTTCCGGCCTATTTTTTGAGTCATCCTCCTGTGGCAAAATTGTATCCAAATAGGTGCTCTTCGAGAACGTGTTCCTTGCGTAATGCATGATCGAGTCAAAATCGTAGCTGAGACCCAATGAGTTCACTTCTTCCTCAGATAATTTGTTAAAATTGTACTCCTGACCTTTTTTCGCAAAACGCAAAATAAACGCAATTTATTAAAAGTAAATAAGAAAGTTTTTCTTTGAAAAGCAATTTATATGGAAGAGAGAAGAAATAACAAGAACAATATTTTCGCCTCCTTTTCAAACGAAGAAAGAACTTTTTTCTCTTCTCAAAATTTATCGTTTCGTAACACACACAAAACAAAACAATAGCATGAACGCAGCGAAAATTTGTTGTGCATTGTTTTGACAGCGAAACGAAATATTTTATAATGAAAAGTAAACGAATTAAATTACGAAAGAAGCAGTGAACATTACCAGTCATGATGTTGGCGGTCACGATGGATACATGATTGTCGCGGTCCGGTCGAGTGTGTTCGTGCCAGAAGCCGACCACGTGTCCCAATTCGTGCACAACGATTCCGAATTTGTCGCAGTTCTTGCCGATGCTGATCGCCTGCGGACCGTTGCCACGCTTTCCGACGAACGAACAGCAGCTTTTGTTGCGAAATAAAGCGAAATCAAATTTGTGCGCAATAATGCAAAGGAAACGATTCAAGTAATATTAAATGTGCGTTCAAACATTTATATAACCGCAATTCAACAACACTGACTGACAGTAATTTAATTTGTAACGGTTCGCAATTCACACGAAAATTATGATTTCATTTTGTGTGTGCTTTCAACAAACAGAAGACAATGGTGAGCATTTGTAGTGCGACTCATTGCTTTATAGTGTTAATCGCCGATCTTCTCTAATGTGCACCGCATTTAAAGAGCAGTTTAAATGTTAAGCAACTCGGAGGGAACAAATGAGCGGATATTCGCAATGCGATACATGCACACAAATGGTTCACATTACAACTGAGAGTGGAGAGAAGTGAACAGCGAGAGCAGTAAAGTGATGTGTGATGCACTCACCCGCACGGCCTTTCCGTGAACACGATGTAATTCGGATGTTCTGCGGTTCTTTCGACAAACTTTATGCATGTATGATTTTCCCAGTGTCTCATCGCCTGTTTGAACAACGCTCTGTGATCGCCTGCATCCGCAGTGTTGCAATCAAAAGATAAAGTACACATTACTGAGAAAATATTTCTCTTATATAGATTTACCGCTAAAATTGCTCTCTATTTCGTATGGAATCACAGCGTAATCCCAGAGACGTTCAGGACGTGCAGTCGCTGCCCGCTGCCTGCGTGATTTTGCAGCGTGTCGCACGTGTTTGCTCTCCCTTTCTTTTTGATCCAAACAAACTTCATAATTGTCGTCGATAAGAAAATCGTCGCTCGACTCTAATTCTTTCTTTTCGTATCCAATGTTTTTCGCGCGAATTAATTGATTGCAAATAAACAGAGAAATTAAGCAGAACAAAAAACAATGTATTTCTAGATGCATCGTTCCCAGATGTGACTGCAAACACCGATGAAATGCAAACACGAAATTAACGAAATCTGCGTTTTTGAAAACAATGCAATCAGTGAAAATTGAGAAGCAAAGAATATAGAGAGTGAAAGAGTGATGAAACAAAAAATGATGTTTATATTTACCTCAGAAAAGAGTGTCGAACAAAAGAAGACATTTTGAAAGGACAGCAGTGATGTGAGAGCAGTACGAGTATTTCAGTGGAGAGTTTCGATTCTCTGCACAACGCTCCTTTTTCTCGCGAAGAGCCGAATTCAAAAGTCACGCAATAGAAAGATGCGAACGATTTGCTTGCACACAACAGTTGCAGCTTCAGTTGTACGTATATTTTACAAGCATACAACATACACACACACTTGGCGGTGTTTATATTTACCTCAGAAAGGGGAGTCGTCGGCAAATCGCGTTACGGCTGCCAATTGGTGCGCACAAACTGCGCAGAGACTGCGTTCTTTTACTCGAACTTCATACCACTTTAATTCACACACAATTCTTGTTTTTAATCGTTTGCGTCGCCGGTAAACAAAAGGAAGACACGAATCGTTGCCTTAATCTTTGCAGACGAGATGACAGCAATGCAGGTATGCAGTCTGCAGTCGCGTTGTAATCCGTTAATTCGTTATTGATTGCCTTCAGGCTATCGAGTGCAAGGCAGCAGTTGCTTGGGCAGCCAATGAGCCGCTGTCCATTGAGACGGTTATTGTTGCACCACCGAAAGCAGGAGAGGTGCGCATCAAATTGCTGTACACGGCTGTGTGTCATACGGATGCTTACACATGGAGCGGCAAAGATCCCGAAGGACTGTTTCCGTGCATTTTGGGACACGAAGGCGCCGGCGTCGTCGAGTCAGTTGGTGACGGTGTAACCAGCGTTGCGGTCGGCGACAAAGTCATACCGTTATACACACCGCAATGTTACGAATGCAAATTCTGTTTGAACCCAAAAACAAATCTCTGCCAAAAGATACGTGTTACACAAGGCAAGGGTGTGATGCCCGACGGCACATCCAGGTTCACTTGTAACGGAAAAGTGGTCTATCACTTTATGGGTTGTAGTACTTTCAGTCAATACACTGTTGTGCCTGAGATCGCTGTCGCAAAAGTTAATGATGCTTCGCCTCTGGACAAGGTTCGTTGAACGCGGTTGAGCACATACTAATTTTTTAGTCCCTTTTTATTATGTTTTCGCATTTTCGGTTTCTGAGGCTTCTTTCGATAACACTTAATTTATCAACTTTTTGTGCAGGTTTGCCTTTTGGGCTGCGGAATTCCGACCGGATACGGCGCCGCCATTAACACTGCGAACGTAGAACCTGATAGCAATGTCGCCATTTGGGGACTGGGAACTGTTGGTTTGGCTGTCGCTTTCGGGTGCAAAGAACGCGGTGCGAAACGAATTATCGGAGTGGATGTAAATCCAGCCAAGTTTGATATCGCGAAGAAATTCGGCGTCACTGAGTTTGTCAATCCTAAAGATCACAATCGACCCATTCAAGAAGTGCTCGTTGAGCTTACTGATGGTGGACTCGATTACACCTTTGAATGCATTGGAAATGTTGCCACAATGCGCGCTGCGTTAGAAGCATGTCATAAAGGATGGGGTCAGTCTGTGATCATTGGCGTTGCTGCTGCTGGACAGGAGATTAGTACTCGTCCGTTTCAGTTAGTTACCGGAAGAGTTTGGAAAGGATGTGCTTTTGGCGGATTTAAGAGCAGAGAAAGTATTCCTCGACTAGTTGATCGTTATTTACAGGGAAAGTTAATGATTGATGAGTTCATTACCCATAATTTGAAAGTGGAATCAATAAACGACGCGTTTAAATTGATGCACGACGGAGTTGCCTTACGATCCGTGATCTCGCTGCATGAGTAGTGAGTGAAAAAACTGGTCTCAGTGGCCGACGGGTTGACGGACTTAGATTAAACGGTTTGAACACATCGTTAACGTAACATTGGATACGGATTTCATACTTTATTTTTTATACCGAATATTTAACAATTGGCTTTTATTGTTGTTCTACAATTAAGTTGGAGGAGCTAAAGAAAACAATTGAAAGTGAATGTTAAAAATTATGAATCAAAATTAAGAATAAAGGATGCAAAATGAAAACGTTCATCTTTTCTTACAGACTCGGAATAGAAATCAACATTTTGTGTGATGTTTGTTCACTGAATACACACGAAATTTTGCAACACATATTTCACGAGAGAGATTGTTGATGTGACAAACGTCTTTGTCTGCGATCAATTTACTCAAATCTTTTGTTCACGTCTTCAATTGGTCGACAATTCGTTCGTCATTTCTGGTCGAGTTGCTTGACTTTCAATTTTTGTTATTGTTTTTCACTTCACATTTGTTTTCGTAACAAAATTCACTCAAATTTTGAATGATAACTTTTCGTAACCTTTTTCTTGTTTTTTTGTTTTGTTGCGATGAAATTTACAAAATCGAGAAATCAATTTGAATATGCAAATTGAATATTTCGTATGAATGTAAGCAAAGAATAAAGAAACAAAAAAAACTTAATTCGCAATGCAAATGAAGCGAAAATATATGTAAGCAAATAAGCGATAAAAGCAGCAAAAAATGCGAAATGCGAAAATAATGAAATCATAATTAATGTCGAAAATTATAAATACACGAAATAATATGTAACAAACTTAAGAGGAAGACATTTGGACTTTGTTGTTTCAGCCCGTGGCTTGTTTTGCGGCCGCAAAATGCGTGTTGTTTTCGAGTATCTAAACAATACCGAAACATATAATAATAATAATTATAATACAACTAAAATTAAATTCAACTAAATCGAAAATATTCGAAATTATGATACAAAAAGAAGTAAATAAGAAAAAGCAGTAAACAAGCGAAAGTAATGTGGGAACGTAATACTGAATGAGAGTTACATGTGAAACGAATAATTGAATAATTGGAACACGATCATTCCGGGAGATTAAATCCAGTGAATCGGTAGTATTCGAACATGACTTTAAAATAGCAGCTGAAATTCTGTTTGCGTTTGTTTGTTTTCTTGGATTTGCTTTTTGGCAATTAGTTGCGCTCATTAATTCGAAAACAATTAATTAGCGATGAAAAATTGTTTCATTTTAGCTAAGAAATGGATGGATGACATCGACATTGATTCTGAATGTTTAATATTAAGTCTGTATTTGGCAACGAAATGTGGAGCTTTTGTCTGCAATGATAAAAACACACAGATTTCGATGTCTGTGCATTCGTCTCGGTGTGTGACTTCGAATATTGTATCTTTTGGCAACATTTTGCGTTTGTATAACAATATTGTTCACAGCTTTCTTCTCAAATACATATTGAAAAATTGTGAAAAGGAATGTCTGCTGTTTTGTGTGTGCATTTTATGTTTGTTTGTTTCTCTAATCTTTTTATCGCCTTAAAAACACTTGCCTAAAAAACGACGTCTAGGTTTCTCAATATATCGTATTTTCAATGTTTTGTTGCGAAGAGAATTATTTTTTGAATTTTTCGAGTATTTTGTGAGTCGAAATAAGAGTGGAACAGAGAATGCAAAAGCAAACAAATGTGTCTCGAGTTTTCGAATTGGAAATATGAATGTGTGTGTAGAGAAGGATATAAAATACTTCGGGTTATATTTGAGTTTTGTTTTCGTTTTTCTTCTGCTTTACACTGTGTTAGGTCCATCACCGGAACCAACGACATTTTCGTCGTCGTCGTCATCATCCGAGTCATCTTCAGTGTCGTCTTCGTTCAGTTTCGTTCTTTTTTGTGCTCTGTTCAGTAATCCTTCTGCGAATGCAAACATAATTTCGTTATTAATAAAAACAAGATGAAATAAAATTAGAAACGACAGCTGCGTTTCATGTCGTGAGAACTGAACTCGTTTTGATGCTAATCAAATAAGTGTTAATTGAAATTAAGATCATAATCATGATTTCATTTCGATTTGAAACAAACTCGCAGCATGCTGTAAATTGATTGATTGTACATTCGAATGCGCCTTAGGCAGCGTGAAATTGTCACTGGAATGTGTTTGTCATTGAGCGCAGCTTTTGTAAATACGTAAAAACAAGTAAGCTTTTCTAAAGTACAATATTTATGTTTCTTATCCGTTGTTAAAAGCATTTGAAAACAATAGCGAATTTGCAAACTCGCGAACATGGCATTTAAACGTAATTGTCAGTGATATTTACCGCAGTCAGGTTTTCCCCGTCTTCTCGTGTTGGAGAATTCGACTCCATTTTTGTCGACGCACCAACACAAACCTGAACTCGGGTTGCATTGCAATGGCTGGTAAAACCCGTTAGAGTCGCATTGTGGTGAATATGCACCAAGAAGAGCTTTTTTGGAATGTTTAATTGCGGTTTTGCAAGGTTCACCTGCAATACAAGTGATAATTAAATTAAGCGATGCATTCAAATGTCAATTATCGAGTTTCAAGGTAAACACTTGACTCGCGGTGCGAAACAAAAGAATACATACTTTTCTTTTGAAAACAAGAACACCACTCGTAAGGCTTCAAGTATGTGTCCCTATCTTCGTCACAACCGTCTAAATACTGTTTAAGACATTTTTCGCGTTCGTCGTGTTCCAGATCGTACAATTCTTTCTTCAACGACAATTTTAGGTCACCGTCAACATCGAAATGATGAAACATCCATCCGATCTCTGGTTTACATCCAGCAATACGTTTCTTCAGTTTTGATTCTTTCTGAACTCTTTTTTGATCCGACGAGACAACTGTAAACCAATCCAGCAGTCGACTTCCCATCACTTGCAATTCATTTTTCGAACACTTTTTGCTATATTTCGCACTACCGAATGAATTCGATTTCAATTGAGTTTTGTCGATCGCACTGTTCGCAATTGTTTTTTTAAATTTTTCCAGTTTATTAAACCTGCTCTTTTGCTTCAATTCATTTAGATGCTTATTAATTCTTTGCTTCATTCGACTTTCTTTGGCCAGTTCGACGCTGTTCTTGTTCGCTTTGCAGGGACAAAAGCCGTTGCAGGCCACCTGAACGTTCGTTTTGTGAATACAATTATGAAACTCAAGACGACACAACGATGAGTACGTTTCGTTATCAGTTCCGCAGTAAAAGTTCGGTCGAACAGCTGGACACTGCTTACATTTCATCACTTTTCGATTAATATTCGGATCGAAATCGAAGAATTCGCTGCGATATCTGCTCTTCTTTTCCTTTCGTTTCGACGATTTCGCTTCATTTGACTTTCGAGTACCTCTTTGAACGCAAACTGCCATCGATTTACTTTTGATAACACAGTATTCATTCATTTTACATGCGACGTCTTTGCATAAATCGACGTCATTCCACGAGAAAAGTGCATCTCTGTTGGTTTCTGGTTTCGTTTCGCTCTGCGATTCAAATTCGTAAAAACAAAAAAATTGGGTTAAAAAGTGAAAAACGGCAAAAGATTGCGAAAAGTTATGTGCAAAAAAGGCGTTGAATCGATATAAAGTGATTTGAAAACAAATGTTTTGATAAGTTAATTAAAAGGTGATGCAAAGCAAATTTATTTACCTCATTGTTTTCGTCGAAAAGAAAATCTTCGTTCGACTCTAATTCGTCGTCGTCTTCGTTATAATTTTCGTTCTTCTTTTCGTTTTGCTCGCTTTTTGCTTCTACTAATCGATTGCAAACAAACAGCGAAATAATAAGCAACAAATAACAATGTATTTGTAGACGCATCGTTTCGCAAATGTTCGTCTTGCAAGTGAATGAAAAACACAGACGCAGCAGAGCCAATTACTCAACGAAACCTGCGTTATTTGCAAAACAATGAATGAAGCACGAAACAGCAGCAAATATGGAGGAACAGGCGAACGATGAACAACAAATGGCCGTGTTTATATTTACCTCAGAAACGGGTGTCGAACAAAAGAAGACATTTTGAAAGGAGAGCAGTGATGTGAGAGCAGTACGAGTATTTCAGTGGAGAGCAGTTTCGATTCTCTGCACAGCACTCGTTTCTCGCGAAGAGCCGAATTCAAAAGTCAAGCAACAGAAAGATGCGAACGATTGCCTCGCAAAGCAGAAACAGCCTCACTTCAACTTCACCGTATATTACAAGCAGCACACTGTGCAGCAGAAACAGTGTATTCGGTAATCGATTTGTTGTCGCAGTGCCACAACGCACCTCGCATATAATGTGTGTGCAGTTCTCAGCATCTTTGCGTCCGAGATTCGAGAGCATCTTTTGCGTGTTCACAGTTCGCCACATTTCGCTACATTTCGCATCATTTTCTCGCAACAACTTCATTATTTCAACACTTTTTGGAAACACGAAAAATGTGTTTCAATGTTTCAATGTGTTCGCCTTCAACTTGCTTTAATTAATCGTAACTCATTTGTTATATTTTCGTTCACATTTTATTATCTTTACAATTATTTTCGTTGCACAAATTAATTCGATATTGTTTCTCGTCGTTCTCGCTTCGCACAACGCACATTTCGTTATTGAATTTTCATTAATTTTGTTTTATCACACGAATTGCTGCGAGAGAGCAAAAATAAACTTTTGTGTTGCCATTCATTCTTTACTCTTTTCGCAAATATTTTTCATTTATTTTATACTACATTCGCTGTGCAATTACATTCCACATTAATTAGTGATTGATTATTATTTAATTAACTAGTAATTTGGTTCGTTTTGCTCGCATTTTTAAGCACATACGTTTGCACGTTTCATTCATTCTTTATTATTATTCTGTACTTAATACATTAAAAGTTAAGGATTACAATTGCATAATTGATTTCTTGTTTGCTGCTCTATTTTAACTCGCCTGCCATTCTTAATGTAATGCATATACTACTACTTTGCTATTGATTTTCTCTTTCAACATGTATGCAGGATTACAAACATAATTGTTTAACAAACACAGTGTTCAACTAACTACGTTTTGAAAAAAGAAAAATTTGATTACCACGCAAGTATCGCTGAATTGAAGAAGTAAACATTTGAACAAATTTTGCAAACACCGCAATTTTCGAAGATTTGTGTTCTTATTTATAAACTATCTTGAAAATGACAGCAAAAAATAATTGAGATTCACTGTGATTGCTTCATTAGCTAACAAAGTCGCTTAATTGGTGACATTAAAAGAGCGCAATTAACGCTGGAAATCATTAAATCCGTCTTAAAGAAGTGAAATCTGATTTCGTGTCACGTTTCAAGCTGCTGCTGTCTTAACACACAATTTTATGCTTTTCTCGAACAAAAATAAGAAATCCGTCGTAAATAAGAGTCGAGAAAACAGTTTTCTCAATGTTCTGCTGCTATCACTTCAATTCTCCTTAATGTAAAGGACACACTTTTCGAGGATTACGTTGCATGTAAACGTGATAATAAGGTACGTGTGTGTGTTTGTTTGTGTATCTGTATCCATTTGTACACACATTCATAAACACTTTCACCTTTCATATTAAATGTCAACTTTTTCGCATTACTTACAGCAACATGCAGTTACTGTCTTAATCAAAGTGTTAATCATATACACATACTTAAATGCATGTCTAATTTGTATTCACCAAGAAACGGTCGTTAAAATTAATATGCGTTAAATTAAGTTATTGCGTATGAAATTCATATCTTTATTTAAGTTTGTTTACGAAACTAAGTTTGTTATGACTCTTTTAAAATGACATTTTTGATCTCTGAAATTCCAAAGTTGACGAGAATCTGGTATTGACTTGATTTAATCAGCAGCGTTTGTTGAATGATCAGGTTTGTGTGAGATTTGCGGTGCAATAATAAACTTTTCTTCTTCTCCTTCTTTCTAAATGTAATTCACTTTTTTTTGCTTACATGCATTCGGTCTGTTTTGCTGTTTATTATGCTTCTATAATAATTCGATGCTATAAAAAGTTATCGAAACAACGTCGATAGGCGACTAACAAAAACACTTATGAATTATGAATCTATAATTTGTCTGTTCACAAACAAACATTCAGAAAAGCTTTATGTGATTGTGATTGCATGAATTTTAATCAAATTTGCAAATTGCTTTTATCGTCGATATTTACCGTGAATGCAAAAAACAATTCAAATAATACACTTGATTTGAATTGCTTTTCATTTCAACAACAGAAAAACAATGAAAAAAACAAATTTCTCGCATCACGGGAAATTGAAAGTTGTTTTAATTAATTAAAAACGATGAATATTGTAAAATTATGAAAATAATTAAAATATGTGTAGAAAATGGAATTTGAATGTAGTTTGATTGCTTGCTATATTTGAGATCAGTGCAATTTGTTTTTAAGTAAAAAAGTTATAAAGTTAAAGTTATTTGCTTAGTTTTACAAGAAAACATTTTCTTATCTAAAAGTCAATTAAGAAAAGTTCAAAGATTGATATAAAAAATGTAATTAACAATTGTAGTAAGAATTTAATTTCTTGATATCGAAATCACTTAAAATTCCGTTCATTTTTGCTTTTCCAATGTTCTTCTCGTGAATGGAATTGCTTTTCGGTGAAATGGTTGGTTTGCTTAAATCGACTGCGAACGAATATGCTGTGTAATGCATGACTGACTCGAAATCGTAGGAAGCATTTAAATGCTGATTTGCGTTCGGATACACATTGGATATTTCAAAATTATGTTCAAAATCGTCGTCCACATTATTCCAGTCAATATTGATGAACGAATCGCGGTCGTTGCGTTGATGTTCGTGAATGAATCCCAATGTATGCATCAATTCGTGCACAATTTTGCCATTCGCGATGCATCGCTTCGAGTCCAAATGCAGACGCTGCTTTCCGCCGATTCTTCCGATTTCGGACGAACACTCGTTTCCCGGTTCACTAATTTCCACATAATCGATGTCTTGCTCACTTTTCGGTACAAATTTCACGCAAGATTTACTCTCAATATAATCCATTATTCTTCGTATTGTTGCTAATTGCTGTTCACTGTACAAACTATCGTCTGTAAATACATAGGGAACGACCGCTTTCTTCCATCGACGATCGTTGTTCATTTCCGCGTTAGAACCGAATTTCGCAGCCATCCTCGCAGCACTTTTTATGCCACTTGGCAAACAGTGAACAGCGAAGAAGGCGATTAAGTAACCAAAAACGATTAAGTGAAAGTTGAGCAATTTGTAGATCATGTTGAATGTGTGTATTGAAAAAGTTTCACAAACTTTCGCTATTAACGCTCACTTTTATATGCAATGACTCTCGGTGAGTGTTTGATTAAAATGAAGTAAAAAATATATTTCAAGTTTGTTTTCGGGAAAACAAATTTCGCTTTTTACACCTGTTTTGATATGAATTTAGAGGGTTATGTGAGTGTTGATACGTTCTATCAGTTCAAAACGACATTGGACCACGAGATTTCACAGTTCTGTGGATATTACGTTATTGCACACGACCATATTTCGCCACTGATTATTTGCCGCTGCCTGGTTCGAAGATCGGTTGGCAACAACACAACGCATCACTTTCAAATTTGCAGTGTTTGCATAATAATCGAGAGTTTTTCTTTTCCGATTACACTTTCTAATAAAACACGCAATAACAACTCACCGAAAGCATTATTGTCTTCTTCATTCAACTTTCATTTTCGCCGAAATCAAAATCCTTTTTTAATAGCAAACTGTTATCAACGCAGACATTGAAATATCACAATTCCTTGTGTGTCTGAAATGTTTAAAAAGTTTAAAGTCTTGTCTTGTCTTTGCAATTAAGACTGTTTAAGTATATTAAAGTAAAGTATTTGTTCTTTTGCTTAACTGCAAAAAGCAAAGAATGAGTTTCGTGTTCTCAAGCATCGCTTATAATAGCATTGCTTTGTTAGGTAATACTTAACAGTTTAATTTGGGTCAAAGAAACACACAACCATTTATCTTATAACACTTGACGTCTTTTAATATTACAACATTATTTGTGTCATTTTCGAAATTACTGCTGTATCGATGCTGTGTTCGCATAACACAAACACTTCGCCGACATTTACATTGAACAACATCACTTCACTTTAATTCTCATTTTTTTATTTTTCTCATTCATTGCGTTTTCATGTGAATTATCGCAATTATTAATAGCAAATATGCAGATTAGACTGTCACAGGAAAGATGACATTTCCACAGACGTTTGTTTCCTTCGCTTTCCGACACTTTTTGAATGTTGAACAACTGTTTTGAATGTTTAAAAACGTGTTTCGCGTGTTTGAATTAACTTACAGTTTGAAGTGATGCAAAAGTAACAACTTTTTGATCTTAACAAAATCGTGAATAATTTATTGTAAAATGTTGGCTTTAGTGATTGCTGTTGTTGTTTCAATATTGTCTCCGTTTTGGACATCGCATTCAATTGAGATCACTGAAGACGGAATGTTCGTTGTGCAAGGAGATATGCTTTATCGAAGAAATCCTTTTTTGCGAACTGCTCTAAAAGGAAAGCAATGGCCGAATGCGACTGTTTACTTTCAATTCGAAAACCAAGATGAATACGACGACGACGATGTGAAACTAATTGAAGAGTCAATGAAATACATTGAAGAGAAGTCTTGTGTAAAATTTGTGAAAAGAACAAATGAACCATATTTTGTTCAAATTAGAGCACTGAAGGGATGCAAAGCCGAGATTGGTTACATGCAAGTCGAAAGACAACAGTTAATTCTAGACTTTCCGAATTGTATGATCAAAGGTATTATTATTCACGAATTGATGCATACATTGGGATTTATTCACGAACAGACACGCTTCGATCGCGACAAGCACATAACAGTGCATTTTGACAATATCAGAGATGGAAAACATGATAACTATGAATTGACCTGTGAGAGGCAAAGCGATACTCTCGGCGAACCTTACGATGCAAAAAGTGTGATGCATTACTTGTGGAATGATTTCGCGAAAGACACGAATAAGCCGAGCATCTCTTCGAAAGTGGATTCAGTTAAAAAAGATGATTTTGGTGAAGCACTGCAACACGGACGCTTGTCAGAAATCGATATTCGTAAGTTGAATAAGTACTACAAGTGTGCAAACAAATATTAAATCACTGCAATTTGCCGTTGCATTCATATTCAATTGTGTATTATATTTTATTGTGGAGAAGAGAATGCAATCATCATATTCTCAAATTTGTATGCATTTCTTGACGCTTCGTGAACTATTAAAGTAAGCGTTGCTATTTTATATTAAAAGTTATTCAGAATGCACATTATACGAGAGAATGTTTCACACCGAAATGCGAAATGTACTTCTTTCGACTGCAAACACTTCATTTCAATTCAAAATTGCGAGTGAAATGCGACACGAAAATTTACAATTCACAAAACTTGCACATAACTCGCGCAAAGTGTGATCAAATATAATATTATGCTGTCAAGATGCTCGACGATGTTTTCGTGATCCCATTTTTCCTTTCATCGTTGTCATCGCTGTTAATCTCTAAAATAGCCAGCGATGAAATATGGCACACGTTTAGCGGCAATTTTGTGTTATCTCACATCGAATTGCTGCACAGTTCATTAACCAGCGTTGGTTATTATGATTTAAGTGAAATTTATAAGGTGCTCTTTGCTGTAAGCGATCGCTGTATTTGATTCGCGTAAACGGAACAATGCATCACTTTTTTGTAATTTAATCGAAAGACAATAGGAAGAGGATGATGAGCGAGATGAGCAACCGACGCACC
>NCKV01000545.1:0-16403 GCA_003675905.2 Leptotrombidium deliense
CTCTGCGAGTGACGGAAATTGTGGTTGTGACGCTGATTGCAGTGATTTTATATATCCTTCAATTTGCGTCTTCTTTTCCTCTAAATCTTCGATTTCACTCAAACTATTCTCGAATTGAAACTGTCTGTCGAGAAATTGGTGTATTTCAAGTGCCGTGAAAGCCATTATTGTAACAACGTTTTAATGCTGCCATCGATTGTCGTCGCTTAGAAAACGCATGTGTTAAGAACGCATCGTCATCGTGTTTTATTTTCATTCAAAAGTTTTCATCATTGTTCGCTATGGAATCGAGTATTGAAACCATTTCAAAACTTATGAGTAAAACATATGTCAAGCAGTCGTTGGAAGCGTTGTCTTCGCGAGAAAAGCAAATTCAAATTTTACTCGAACAGAGGAAGTGTCCTGAAGACGGTTGGGATGACTTAACAATAGAACTACTTCTGCAGAGATTGGCGTTAATGGACAGTAACAATTTTATGAACAACTGTGGAGTTGGAGAAAGAGAAGCTAGAATAGAGTATCACAAAGTGGCTGAAAGACACTATCATTTTGGTCACGGAATTGGCAGATCGGGAGATTTGAATGAAGTTCAACCGAAAGCCGCCGGATCTAGTCTACTGAATATTTTAGCGAATCGTCTCGTTTTAGATATTTTTCGAAACTGTGGTATACCCAATACAAAAAGCTGTTTTATTGTTCCGATGGCTACTGGAATGAGTCTCACATTGTGTATGTTAACTTTGAGACACCGACGTCCTAAAGCACGATACGTTATTTGGTCACGTATCGATCAAAAGTCTTGCTTTAAATCTATCTTAACAGCAGGATTTGAAGCAGTTGTTGTTGAAAATAAACTGATAAAAGACTCTTTAGAAACGGATGTCGATGAGATTGAAAAGCAAGTGAAGATACTTGGCGCTGATAATATTGTTTGCATTTTAAGTACAACGTCTTCGTTTGCTCCAAAAGTTCCTGACAATATAGAACAAGTTTCTATGATTTGCAAAAGAAATGAAATTCCACACGTTGTTAATAACGCTTATGGATTGCAATCAACAAAGTGCATGCATTTAATAGAACAGTCGTCAAGAAATGGAAGAATAGACGCATTTGTGCAAAGTTGTGATAAAAACTTTTTGGTTCCAGTTGGAGGTTCTGTAATCGCTGGTTTTGATGAAAACTTTATTGGTGAAATAAGCAAGAATTATCCAGGTCGAGCCTCGTCAACGCCGACATTGGATGTTCTTATGACTTTACTTCATTTGGGTTTAAATGGTTACAAAAGGCTTCTTGAGCAACGAAAACAATTGTTGACGTATTTTAGAACCGAATTGGAAACTTTAGCGGAAAAATATGGCGAACGAGTTTTACAAACGAAATCTAACCATATTTCAATCGGTTTAACATTAAACAATTTTCAATTGAATGGAAAGACGACAGAAATTGGTTCCATGTTATTTTTAAGAGGAGTTTCTGGTGCTCGAGTTGTAACTAGTCCAGGAACTGTAAAACAAATAGGTGGACACAATTTTGTAAACTGGGGATCTCATCACAACAATTATCCTAATTCGTACTTAACTGCAGCAGTTGCAATCGGAATTACCAAAGAAGAAATCGACGTTTTTCTGAAACGATTAACTAAGTTATTTACCTCTTTAAAAATTGTGATAAAAAATGAGTAAATGTTTTGCCGGTAAGCTTTACACAATCGATTTATTTTTTGACACATGTCTAAAAGAACACGGAAAGCGAAGTAAGAAAGAGTCGTCTCCGAAATAATTTCTCGTTACTTGAACTGTTATTTTTGGATATTGTGAACACATCTCTTTAGAGAATGATTTCATTCTACAAACACATTTTGATATTTATTTCATTGTCTTTGTTGCGTGATGAACTTATTGAAGGTAATTGCGTAGAAATAAATCTATTTTTGAGTTGAATTGTTTTGGGAATGCAGCGAAGACACCTCAATCGTTGGTCACGTCTGAGGCTTTCTCAGCTGAAATTCACCGGCAATATTTTGGAAACGCTTTCACTGCTAAAGACGAAATTGAATATGAAGCGTCTGTAGTTGGAAAGCCAGATTTGCCGCATTGGATGTTTTTCAGAAATGTTAACAGTACTGAAAAAGCATTTCTTTATGGATCGCCGGAAACTGTCGGAGATTTTGATATCGAAATAATTGCGATGAATAAACACAGTTACGACACATTTAAACATACTATGAATTTTCGAGTCATTCCTCGAGAAAGCAAGTTATCTCAAACGTCAGTTCAATTTTAATGCTTGTTTTCCTCAGAAATAGCTAGATATGAGGTTGAATTAAAGTTCACGAATCTAAATATCGAGGAAATGTATGATGACACAAAAACAAGAGCATTACTTGAAATATTCAAGCAAAGATTGTGGATAGGAAGTGACGATGTTTACATAACCTTGATTGCTGCACCTTTGGATGTTGGAGGACGACTTCCTGTCGATCCAAATGACAAAGAAGGGTAAGTGTAATCCCAATGCTTCGTTTGAACGACTTTCTACTCTCCAATACAGAGTTGTAATCAGAATCGGCAGCACAGATGAGTTCACACAGGATTTATTAGATTTGCGTCGCGAAACCGATCAAATCAAAAACAGAAATCCATGTCCGCGCAAATACAAAGCAACCACTGCTCAATATTTATTCAGGGAAAAGGACTTCTACCCTGACTGGTGCGCGTTTCGATTAATTACAGTAAGTCTTTACCTTACTTCTCTTATCTAATCGTTATTCAATTAAAGCCAAATACGGAATCGAGTACAGAACCCGGGGAAACAACAACACAGTTTTACGCCACACATCCATTGTCTGAAATGGATGATGAATATACGTTTAAAACAACGTTTCCCACTCGTGACTACACATTAGATGTTATGTATTCTTTCATTATTCCTTCAATTATCGGAATAATGATTGTGTCATCACTTTCTTGTCTCTTATTCTACAGGGAGAATCTTGAGAAAAACGTGCAGCAAGTGTAAGTATTTCGCTAAATCCAGAATAGATTTACAGTGATCAACTACGTTAGAAATCAAATGGAAAAATACAATTCAATTCAAAGAGCAAGTGTTCAATTGCAACAGTTGGGTAAAAATCGAAACAATCTGCCATCGAGCTCCTATTCAAGTCTGCAGCGACCAACGAATCAAATTATCACTTCTTAAACTCAATTAAATCAATTTCGTCTCAAACTTATACAACATTAGCAATTTCATCATCCAATTTGCGCATCGTTCAATTTTCAGGAGCAAACACGTTCATTTCAATTGTATAAAATAATCACACGACAGATGTCTGCAAAATCTGTTCACTGTTTCTATTAAAATGTTTTCATACACAATGCGTCAAATATTAAATTCGCTGTGCATTCTATTCTTTCCTAATTTTTGAAATGAACATGTTTGATTTAATTTTAAATCGATTGTTTTCAGAATTGTAGACAACAAATGACTCAGATTTTTGAATGATGCTATTTGTAGAGCGCCGAGATAGCTCAGTTGGGAGAGCGTTAGACTGAAGATCTAAAGGTCCCTGGTTCGATCCCGGGTCTCGGCGGTCGTTTACTTTTGATTCTTTTTCGTTTCAATGTGTGTGCATGAATGCGAAGTGAATTTATTTTGATTCCGATCACACTGTCAATCGTTTTTTGTTGAAATGCGAGTCAATTTGATGACATTGCCCCGAAAAAGCAAATACGGTATCGTTTTCGTTGCAATTCAATGCGACTTTTTCATGAATTTTATTCTTGTGAAATGTAATGTGCAGTTTTTTGTTTTCTTTTCACTGCGAACGCATTCAATACTGTTTTACATTCTCGAATTCACGCAAGAAGAGCAAACTTCTCTCTCCATTTAGCTTGTATTCGCTTTGAATGTTGTCGTTTCGCAGACATATTATTTGAATGCAAACAACGCTGCAATACTACGGATCAACAAAAAGTAAATGTACAGCAATCAGTTGACAATATTCACTTTTGAGGGCAAACTGTGGAATTCGAAATATTTTCGTGATCACTTTTGCGGTGCCAATCATTTATATTGAATCGTCATACAATGTGTTTGTGACGGCGAAAATGCATGATTGTGATGAGAATCATTTCGGTGCACAATAAACAGCTCATTTTATTGTATCCGATGTAGCGTAATTTTGAATAAACCACATTTTTGAAAATATCGAAAATGTAACTTTCATTTTATTTGCGAAACATTCTGCAATTCGCGAAACGTGTCACTGTGGAATTTCAAACTTTTCTACCTTTTCTCCACTTCTTCGTACATTACAACATTTATGGACATCAATTTTCGTTTAATAAATTGTGGTTTCAAATGATCTCCGGTTTTATTATTTAAATCAATTTCTTGCAATTTGTTTTTATCTTCTTATTGAAACTGGGTTAAGATGTGCAATCGCATCCTCTGAAATATATGTGATTTTTAATGGACAATAAACAATTCGAATGTTGAATTATTTTACGGTCTGTTCATGCGAAATGAGAACATTTCATTTCAATTCCGAAAAGTTGATCGCAAAAAACACGACACAAATTCGTCTTTGAATGTTTTCAGCGTTTTACGTTTTGCAGCGAAGTGTCATTTCAGCAACAAATGTAACGTGAGTTAAGATTTTCTCTCGAATCAAGAAATGAAATCACAGCTTATATGACGGTTTAAAGTCTGTGAAAGGGTTTAAATGCGTTCACTTAGTTGCACACTTGCTTACTTAACTGAATATAACCTTGCGATGTTAGTATATCATTGATGCACTTTCGCAATCAAATCTAAACTCGTTAATCAAATCTGTGTTGTGAAACGATACCGAAAAGAAATATTTACATTGTCAATTTGTTAATTTTGGTATGTTCAGCATGAATGATGCTGATAATTAACTGAACATTTGAGCACAACCTAATGATAACAATGAACACGTTGCAAAATTTAATTATTTCGCAACTTGAAACGATATTATTTTCTCGAATCTAATGGATTTTCTATTCAGAATGAGTTTCACAAGCAATGATTAACTGTGGATCGCATTTCATCAATAATTTAATTAATGAGAAACTAGACATTGTTAAATGCTTGCGAGTGCCTGCAGAGATTGGTTTATCTTCAATTAGTTCAGTTTACATTGTTTTTAATGCGTTATTTAATGAAAAGATTAAAGAAGTTCTAAAATAGAATCAGAGAGCGACGTTGTGTCACTCGTTGCTGAGTATCGACCATTTAAGCGACTGCAATCCTGCGATGCGAATATTCGCGATAAATTTTTAGTCTGTTTCCAGCTTTTTGGTGAGAATAAACGTGTGAAACTGTTTGCTAAACACAAATAAAACAAGCAAAAATGTGTTTTAAGAATTTGTGTGCAATTAACCTCCGTTTCGAAAACACGAAAGAGATGTTCACTTATATTTCAATGTCAACGAACATTTCGGTAATCAATAAACGAAAGCTCACACTTTTGATTAACGTTGACCCTTTCAATCGATTTGTAAACATTGACGATTTGTGAACGTGATTTTCACATAAACAGTACAATTGGATATTGCGTCAAGCGTCTGAACTCTTTGCTTCTTTGCTTTACAGATGTTTGCTTCAATAACTTTTCCACATTAATTTTACGAAATTTAAGGCCAAAAAATGTCAATCTTTTCATTGGAAACGTTTATTGCTTTCGAGTTTGAAATCGATTTACTTCTGGTCAACGAGCGTTAATATTAGACTTACACACATTGAACATCTAATGAAGATTCGCTTTTTTCATCTCATTACTGGTGCAGCAAACTCTCGCAGCAAACAAAAATTAAATTATTCGTTAATTATTCACGAAACATTATTGTAATTGATGTCACTCAAGTTCCCGCGAAAGGTTTGCTGACTTATAAATCTTTGTTAGATGACCTTGCGGTGAGTCAAATACTGCTGTCGCTCAGCGAATAAACTTTGCTAATTGTTTATGCAAATGAACGCGAAGCCAGTGATGAAAGAAGAGAAAGAAAAATTTGCAGTTCAAACTTATTATCGACGAAACCAAGTAATTAGTATTTTCAAACAAAAGCATTGCGAAGCATACGTCGCTTATTAGCACTGTTGCAAACAGAAACTGGGCAGAGTGAACAAAGGCAGCGAAAATCACTTGAGTTTGTTATTAACGTTTCCAGACAATGTGTTCATAGATCAGTGTGAGCGATTAATGTGATTCGTACAAATTTTGTCTGTCATTGCAACACTAATAGTGTGTCTTGCTGTTCAGAAGTTCTGAAGAAATTGAAACACGTTTTTATTGTAGTTTCCAATTTGCGGTCTCATGAAGTGCTCGATTCATCATTTCTCCAGAAATTACAGAATTACAGACACTCCGAAATTACTGACGAAATTCACTTAATATGATTATCCGAAGAATGCCGTCTCATAGCACTTTGAATCAATAAAATGTTATGTGAAAGATTTAATGTTTAATTTTTGCTAAAATATGGAGTTCGTTGCTTTCGTGTAAATGTTAATCAAGGGAAAGATGCAGACATCACTGTGCAAATGACAGCCGCACATTTTTTAGATTAAGTTTCACATTATAATTCAGCTTTGAAAGATATTGCGTTATTATTCACTTCTCGCTGTCCGAAATGAACACAGTTAACGACGAGCGAGACTCTTCTGCATCTTCACTCGCAAACAAAATATAAGTTGAGTCAATGACTCAGTTTGTGAATGCTTTATCTAAACGAAGTCACTGACCAAACAATGACCAGAAATGCCAATTCACTGTACTGTTACAACATTTGCAACTTAATCAACTCATGCTATTTTCAGCGTAAATTTGTAAATTGCTTTTCCTCGCTTTCTTTGACCGAAACTTGCAATCATTTCCTAACAACGAAAACATCCCATTCTTAACTACAGTTGTATTTCATGTTAACTGTGTTATGTAAATGTAATATTCTGAAAGAGAGAAGCACGAAAATTCAATTCAATTGTGTACATGATCGCTCGAATAACATAGCCAATTTTTACAGCAATTTAGGTTACAGATTACTTCGCTAATCAATGGTGAAATATAATATTACAAATGACATCGCATTTTGCTTTTGTTGTACTCAATTTAATCGCTGATCAATATAATTTTTCCGCAAACTGATTTTATTGAAATAAATGTTTGTAATGATAATTTTTTCTTAATATTTGGTGACTTGTAATTTGCTCGATGAAATATTAATCAATGAACTGGTAAAGAAAGTTAACTTGAATTACGATTTCTCTGCAACAATAAACAAAAGTAAAAATCGTCAAAGCTTCGTTTAACATTCGTCAAAGCTTATGAACTTGGATAATTAAAGAAACAAAAAACAGACTTAAAAGTTTTCTGGAAAACTGGAGAATGAATGAATTTAAAATGTTCGACGTTTACACAAAAAAAATTAAAACCATTTTCAAGCAAAATTTAATTCACCTTAAAAACAAAATACTGCATTTTAAACGTAATCTAGTTTCGTTTTTAGTTCGAAAAGTTTGACGAATTCTTATCTAGTGCGTAAGAACTGAAAGCAACATTTGATGTTTGATGTCTTTCATTTATGTGTCGTCAGGACGTGAAAAGTTTCTTAAGTTTGTTTCGTGTACCATTTACACGATAAGTATTAATTTAATAACTCATTTTCACAGAGAATTTATGTTACAAATGTTTGCTAATGTCAATTCAGCACATATCTCTTTCGTAATGATACATTTTTGTGATCATGCTTTATTTTTTAATAAACTAATTAATTTCGGAAACAGTTCAACAAAATTATACGCGATGCTTCCTGCTATGCTTATTTTAATTGCAATATGTTTCAAGTCAATCGTTTCGTTTCTGTAATTCATTTTCGTAATGAACAACAAAACTGAAAACTTAATATCGGCGTTCATCGATCAATTACTAATTACATGCTCTGGCATATTAGTTTTATGTTTGCATAATTCGCTGAAAAACAATCTGAACGCAATTTTATCATATTTTTGCAAACCCATGTTTAATGTCAACAGTAAAATTTAATCGCTTCATTATATTTATTGCAACACTCGTAAAGAAACAAAATGCGTCATTCGTTTAGATTTTAGTTAACGTGAGATTTATTTTCGTTTAAGACACAAATTATTGCAACGTTTGCATTTCATGTTTTCGCAAACATTTGATATCAATTTAGTTATTGCACTGTTGCAGTGATTGGAAATAAATTGCAGCAACGATAAGGTTGAAAAACAAAATTGACATTGTTAAATGGAGATGAATATCATTTTTGTTTGCATGAATTTGCAGAAAGCAGTGTTTGGAATTCAGTCAATATGCACAAAGATGACTGATTGCTTGTTTTGCTGTCTGTGTAAAAGTGCATGAAAATGAACGATGGAACGTGCCAAAATTGCTCGTAGACGTATTAAACGTTCGTTCGCGTTATACAAGTATGCTGCTACATGTACATTGGCAAAATAGTGACCCAAATGTGTTTGGATATACGAACGACGATTGTTCTCCTCCCTTCGTTTCATTGAGGCTCGAGAAAAGTGATTGATTTTTCATCAGCAATGGTTCCACCAAATTATGTTCTTATCTGAAACTGTTGAGTGGCCTTTTCGCAAGTTAGTGCGCAAAATAACACCGCGAAGAGATGCTAAGGTTCGCTTCGAAATGAGGTTAATTCCGAAACTCTGAGAAAAATGAATTTTATTGCTCGAATTCTGAAAAGACAAGTTTCGCAGTCGACTGCGAATCAGATTCGAAGTAACTAAATAGTAACTGCAACTTTCGTTTCGCTTACAAATATCGTTGTTTGGCTTCGTTTCAACACGAATTCGTTTTTCTGAAAATACGGAGTAATTTGTTATTCGACTGCGAACAACACCTTCTTTAATAAATGTTTTCACGTTTGCACAACTCGTCGAAATTTGTTCTCAACTTTCTCTTAAATTGCGCTTCGATTGCTTTCATAAAACACGGAATCAAATAAAATAATGAACAATAATTGCAGTTATTTCACTGTATTTCGAAAAGTACGAAATAAAAAGAGAAAAAGCAGCTGAACTCAGTCACGTCTGTTCGCTGCATGGTTCTTATCAAATTCAATTACACGCTGTTGTCTAATATAACAGATTCTCATTCTAATTTCTAGTTTCGTTTATTGTTTTCCGAATTCATTGCAAACAGAATGTGACCAGCAATTCATTTGAATAAACGATTACACATTCTGAACATTGCATGCGATCAACAAACATGGCACATAAATTGATGCGCACAGCAAAACTTAACTACTAAAATATATATTCCTGAGAAGTGAAGATAAAATGTTTGCAATCTATTAAAATGCACTTCTCTGTTCACAGATTAGAAGCACTTTCGATGCGTTCACAAGTAATTCAATATCGTTTCAATGTGATTCTGTTTGTTCGCCGAACATTGTTTGTCCGTTCAATGGCATCCACAACAATAAAAGTGTATTAAAATGTCACTCAATCTTGACAAGTGTTAAGTGTCTCGAATTGTGCTCAAAATAATCTTTTTCTTGTGAGGTGAATTCGACTGAAAAAAGATTGAGTAAACTCTGTCTTGGTAACTTTCCAAATCAACATGCAAATGATAGCTGAATTTAAGTTGTTGCACGTAATGTGATTAAGAAAACGACAATTATCCTCTTTTCTGTGTTTCACATCGTTGTGAATGTGTTGAAGCAACACTTTTAAGTGTTCTCTAAACGCTTCATTATGCAGTAAAAATGAATTTAAATCAACATACTCGAATGAAAGCCACAATTTACATTAATTCTTCTTGAATTCATTTTGAAATATGGAAATCCGCTTGCATAAATTTGCAAAAATTCTTTAAACAGTTTATCTTCGATAATTTATCGTCAGTATCGTCGTTGAATGCAAACTTTTTTTTATTAAATAGAGATGTAAAATTTTATGAATTACTCCAAAATTTGAATCGCACATGAGTGATGAATTAAAAAAACAATTTGCTTAGACCTCCAGTGAGAAGAATTTGCATTTGCAAAGAGTTTGTCAGTCATTGCAATTGACTTAAATATTCTCAGAGAAAATGGAGCCAATTCCAGAGTGTGTCGTGTTTTGCATAAATAATTATGAGAAAAATGAAAGCGAAACGTTTTTATGAGCGTGTGTAAACTCGAATAAAAGTAGGTTTTTGCATACAATTTTTGTGTGCACATTGAAAACAGAGTGAATGCAGTTAAATAATAGACTCAGAAAAGTGGCTGTAAATTGCAAAGTAGTGCTTAAAATTGTCGAAAATAGACTGGCGACGAAATCGCATTCGGTTTTCGAGCGAAAGGCGAATTTTAAGGAATCGCGGAACGAAAACAGAGAATCGCGACGCAGGGAGCGAGCGAACGCAACATTGCAACGAAACTGTTTCAATGCTTGCGCAACACTTGTGAAGTAAACGTTTGCAGAAAAGATTCAATTGCATTCACTGCAAGTTGCACAGTGTGTTATGTAAGAAATTTGTCATCTTTTCTCCAAACAAGTGTTTCTCTGAATAAATTTTCAATGCTTACTGTGAGCGACTGATCAACAGACTCATTTATGCTGCATCTTAAACTGTCAGTGTTCTGTGAAGTTTGCGCTTTCAGTTTCAACTTTGGTGACACCTCCGAGGATATCTAACTTACTTTTTACTCTCTTTTCGACACTCGATTTCGACTTCTTTTCGATCAGTTTTTGAAAAATGGTGAACTTTTCACAAATTTAAAGTGAGCAAAGAAAAAGAAACTGACTAGATTATGGCTAATCAGTAACGAGCAAAGTAAGTAATAAACTGCATTAACGGTTCGATTTTGGTGATGCACTTAAAACAATTGCAAGAATGTTACACTCAACCGTTAATGATACGGCGTCGAAAACAGTGGAGTCTGCAATCGTCACTCTGTGCGGCAATAGTAATCGAGAAGCAATTACTTCTTTATTGGCTAATGAAACCGACAGCGAGTTTGCAATTCAATTTTCTTCGCCGCAAACACTGGTCGACTGTTTCAATGATTCTTCGACGGATTCTCTTCGTTTACCGCTGCAACTGCGAACGACAGCGACCGTCGTTTGCGTATTTGTACTCATCCTCGGTCTCACTGGAAATGTTCTCGTTCCATACGTCGTCTTCTGTACCAAAGAACTTAGAAACTCGACGAACCTGTTTCTCATTAATCTGAGCGTCGCTGATCTGTTAGTGCTCGTCGTCTGCATGCCAACAGTGCTGTTCGAGTTGCATTCGAAACCAGAAATCTGGCTGTTAGGCACTGCTCTATGTAAGTTTACTCGACTCCTTCTTTTTAATGTGTGTGTGCAGTGTTTTGTTTCTTCTTTCTGCTCTTCAAATATTTGAGCACACAATGCAAGCGAATGTACATGTGTTTGTTGAATATGCAAATTATATGTTATAATTAGTTGGCAGTGAATTTGAGGCAATCGTCCGAAGTGCGCACAGATATAAACGAAAAAAGAAAAAGTGAGTCGTGGTGCACAATGCAGATGTTGCTGGCACTGAGAATACAGATTTCTTAACAATTAGTCGAGCAACGAAGCAGCTGTCACAATCACGTCGACACTCGTCGATCAAAGCGTGAATATTGCTTTTCAGTTGTATTTTCAAATGCGAGTTCACGTTTCGTGTGAACACTCGATTTCTTCAGCTACTTTGTTGTAAACGTAACGATAATGTAATACGTGTCTGTCAGTCAGTCAGCTGAGTGATTCGTAGACGTTTCACGCTTACAATGCTTTACTGCTTTATCTTCAACGTCTACAAACGTTATAAATAGAAATGACAAACAATTGAGGCGATTTTACAAAATAATGAATTCGAAAAAGAGAAAGAAAAGAGAACAGTGTTCTCATGTAAACCTGTGGGCACGCTATTCGTTCACTGCCAGTTACACAACTTTTCGTCGATGCGTCTCTGAGAATTAAAAGTTTGCACATATTTTGCAGTGCGTCACAAAAGTGTGCTCAAAGTTGGACATCAAAAACAATCTTTTACACTTTTTGTTTGTATAGGTCTGCAAGCGATGTATACTACATTCTATTACGTAATCAACTAAAGCGAATTGAACACACTTTTCATGCGTACGTAGCGCAAATGTGTCATTTATTGAAAAATAGCCTTTTTGATGCTTTAAGATTTATGGGATTCTTATAAAAGAGGTGTTCCACTCCGTGAACATAAGAAAACCCATTTTGTTTCTTTCGGATTTAAGTTTCTACTCTTTCGAAGCTCGTATTTCGAAAAGCAGTGTTTCTCATTACTTAACTGTTGAAGAACACAAATTGCAACGATGCTCTCAACAGTCGCAACTCAGCTCCGCAAACACATTTCCGAACGATATTTCACACCATAACGCAGACACTCGACTTTTGTTTGAAAATCGCTGAATTTCACAAAAGTACACAACAAAAAACACATGAAAAGCATAATGCAGGTCACGACGCCAGCATTATTAATAATTCATTTGTAAATTAATTCACGTCTACTTGTTTTACATGGAAATTAGACCATCGCTGACTGATCAATGTTCTTTCAGGTAAAGTGGTTCCATTCGTTGAAATGGCAGTCGCTCACGGATCTGTTCTTACGATGATTGCCATCAGCTTCGAACGATACTACGCAATCTGCAAACCACTGAAAGCTGGTTACAAATGTACCAAATTTAGGGCACTGATAATCATAGTCGTTGTTTGGACGGTGGCAGTGATTGCAACAATACCAGTGCTTCTGATCGCAGAGCACACAGAAGCAACTTATATCGATGGCAGCAAAGTTCCTGTTTGCTTGACAAAAGCAAACACAATGTGGCAGAAAATATACTTTCTAACGACCACAGCGGCATTCTTCTGGTCTCCATTATGCATTCTGATAGTTATTTACGTTATCATCACAAAGCGATTATGTCTGGACGACATTCGCTCCGCAAATTTAGTGCATCACTCAGAATGTGTTCAGATGCGGGCGCGAAGACAGGTAGTTTTCATGTTAGCAGCTGTCATCGCATGTTTCTTCATTTGTCTACTTCCTTTTCGATTACTAACCATTTGGCTTATATTCTCGACGGTCGATCAAATAAAGGCGATTGGAATGGAAGCGTATTACACACTTCTTTATATCTCTCGAATAATGCTATATCTGAATTCGGCGATAAACCCGATTCTGTACAACTTAATATCATCCAAGTTTCGTGATGCTTTCGTTTCAGCTCTTCGCTGTCAACGCCCGAATCGAATACTGCTGAGGCAAAGCACGTTCAACACAACCAGCAGCTCTCTAATAATGAGTTCACTGAAGAACAGTTTGCAGAAAGGAACACATTCTGTCACTCAGTCGCCTGCAGACGTGTGCACCTCCGCCAAAAGCGACTCGGAAACAACCGATTTTCAACAAACCTTTTTGTTCCACAACTTAAGCATTCTAACACCAAATGAAAGTTACGTTTAAAAGTAATCATTCCAACGTTCTATCACAACGAAATTAATTTGAGCTTTACTCCACACAATCTTTGTTACATCACTGTAAACATTCATTCGCATACAATTAATGTGACTCCGCACTCCTTACTTTATGTACTTTTCTAACTATTAAACAAAATAAAGTATTCGGTAGTCGTGTTTCACTTCATTTCATATTTAACTTATATCTCGAGGAAGTTGCTCCGTGCGCAAATGATAAAAGTTTTAAACATTCCTGTATACATCCTGAAATACAATTCTGAAAAAAATGGTTTTCGACACGCATTCTGCTAAGCACGAAAGACAACAAAAGAAGCCTGTGCATCACACCACATTCATCCTGAATTTAGCAAACCGAAATTAGTTCTCGTAAATTGAGAGAAGCATAAAAGCTGTAATTTCAAAACATTTGAAATTCTACCGTCTTAGACATTAATGCATTCTAATGTCGCAAAACCAATTAAGACACAATTAATTCTGTTAAACATTTATTCTCTCTAGAATTACGCTGTTTCCATTGCAACAGACTCTTCGGTGTGTTTTCCTTTAGCTTTTCCTTCGGCCAACTGTTTACCCTTAGCACGTCTTTCAAGGATTCGTTTCCTATCTTTGTCCATCTTAAGCTTCACAATAACAACCTTAAATAAAAAATTTAAAACTCTGATTGCTTGTCAAACACTCACGTTTGATGGGTGAATTCCTACATAAACAGAGGCACCGTTTGCCTTCTCTCTTTGCACCCTTTCGATGTGAATCACGTACTTCTTTCTGTACGACTGAACGATTTTGCCGACCTGCTGTCCCTTATAGTGTCCTCGAACAACTTGGACCTCGTCATCTTTCCTTACCGGCATGCTTCGAACGCCATACTTTTGTCTCAATTCCTTCGACAGTGGAGCACTCATTATTCGTCTTCTTATATGCGAAGGAGCATTAAAATGTAATTTTCGGCTCTTCCTTCGCGAAGAAGATATCAATTTATTCATTTTCGCCATTTCTGGGCCCTAATTGTGGAAATACAACCTGTGAAATAAAGTTTTTTCAATTGGTAACAAACCTACTTCTTGCTGTACGCGATGCTGCGGAAAAAGGAGGAAACGGAAAAAGAGATGCACAACGTGTGCAATAGGTGCTGCTCTCTGGTTATCATTTGTTGTTTATTGTCAACGGAGCGCTGCTGTGTCACTTTTCGACAGCTGCGAAGAGCAGAAACGAATTGATAACAAATTTTACTTCCTAATTGAATAATGGTTAAATTATTTCATGTTGCAGTGTTATATAAACACCACAATAACGACATAAAACCATTGAAATCTGCGAGTGATTTGTCGTCGTTTGGATTTTTTCAGAGAAATAGGTTTTGTTGAAAGGGTATTGATGTGATCTAGCCTAACGTATTTTATTTCGTAACAGTGTCAATGAGTTTATGAATTTCACGTGTAAAGTGTTAATTGAGAGGTCAGATGTCCCTTCTCGAGTTTCAGTGAAAGAAGAAGGTAAGGAACAAGAATTTGACAAATTTGTGTTAACGTGTCGCTTTGAAGATTACTTGTGTCACGCATACTTACGAAGCGATCGACTGTGCGCTGTTCTGATATCAGATCAAGAATATCCTCATCGTGTAGCTCACACACTGATCACTAAAATTTTGGACGAGTTTGCAGCTGCTGTTCCAAGTTCGTCCTGGACTACTCTTAACGACAAGTAATTCATTATTACTGAACACAAATTTTCTTTTTAGTACTCACATTGTTAATTATTTTAGTGGTGCTCCGTTTGCTGGACTGGATGTGTATTTAGCAAAATATCAGAATCCGAAAGAAGCTGACGCTATTACTAAACTGCAAACAGATTTGGATGAGACGAAAATAATACTCCACAACACGATCACTGCATTATTGCAAAGAGGTGAGAAATTGGATGATCTGGTCGCAAAATCAAGTGATTTAAGTGCCCAAAGTAAAGTGTTTTATAAGACCGCACGGAAGACCAATCAATGTTGTCATTTATTGTAATTTCTTGTGTGAAAACTGTACAATTAAAAGTTACTTCATTCCCAATTTTGAGTTTCCAAATAAGAATGTATTAATCAATTAAGTATCAAATTTTATATCTGTTATTTTACGATCCAAAATTCGATTAAACTGCTTTTGCCATTTTGTCAATTTAAACTATTAATTTTATATTTTATTGTTAATTTAAAGATGAATTAAATTGTTTATATTGCAAAGGGGAGTGCACATATTGAATACTATGCTTGATGTGTAAAACTGATTGTCTGTATTTTCTTCTTGAATTAAATGTTTTTGAGGTGAAATGTCGAAGTTTATTATTTTACGTTTTGAAAAGGAGCGCTGAAACTGGTTTAAGCTCAGATAGTGTGTAAATAACTGGTTGCTATTCACACATTCAGTCGCGGCAAACTATGAGATAGAATTAAAAATGGATAACAACAATAAAGGCAACATTCAGAGCGGTAATTATTCCCAAGAAGACATCATTACACTCGACGACAGTGACAGTGACAGCGAATTTATTGCACGTCGAGGCTCAGATTCTGAGAAACCAGAAGTTGAAAGAGACGTGATAAGTATCGACGACGATGATGACGATGTGAATGATTTAATTTGGGGGAAAGCTAATGACAAGGTTTTTGAATTTTTTTTCTGAAATATTCTTATACTTTTAATTAAAGCCGTCAACGAGTGGAACAAACCAAGTGCGTAGACCACAGTATAATTTGGCGTCCTCTTCTTCGGATGAGGATTCGAATTCCGATCCACCTACAGTTGTAATTGAAGTGAAGAACAAGTCAACAGTGAATCAAAGGAATAAAGTGAGCAGTGAGAAAGTCGGAAAAGTTGAAACTAAGAAAAAAGTGATAG
>NCKV01000546.1:0-16415 GCA_003675905.2 Leptotrombidium deliense
GTTCAACTTTTTTGAAAACATCGCTGCGCTCATCTTTTTTTCAAATGCTCATCATTACGGATGCCGAGAATACATAAATAACTAATGAAAATCCGATTTATTCTTCTTCAGTCCCAGTCTCTGTGAGAAACACTGACCTTTATTTATTTATTACGATTATTTAACTTTTTTTCGTTTTGTTTCTTTCCACGAAACACGAACAATATTTTCGGATGAAAATTATGAAAATTGTCTGCAAAAGTTGCGCATTGCAAGCAGCATCATCACGAACAGAAAAGCACCGCAATTTCACTATTTCACTCTGTCAAAACTCACTGTTTTTCTCAAGAAAAAACGTTTCTTCTTTTAACGTTTCCTTTTTTATATTATTATTTGCGTTCTAAACGGTTGTCGGCATGCACTTTCAAGTACGTTAACACGCATTATTGCCTTTTCAAATATGTAAAATGTACAATTGCGTAATAAAAGAGCGAAAACGCGGACCGAAGACGAATGCGGCATTAAACACATTCGCTTTATTGTATTCTTCTTTATTAGCATCGAAATGCGATTCGAAAGGCCATACGATTCAATTTACGAGTTGCGTATTATTAGTGTAATTATGTGTACAGTTTGAAAAAGTGCTTAACTGCGTGAGACACTCGAAAACATATTTCTGAATACGAAAAAGTAAAGAAATTAGAATAAGAAAACGCATCTATTCACTTTCTCATATATTTCTGACACATTTTGAAAAATTGTTTCTCTCAGCCTTCGCGTATGTTCAACAAAATAACACAACAAAACCGTTTTTGTACAGCAACTGTAATCACAGCTTAATTATTATATATTTAGTTATTCAAAAAGTGAAGTTTAAGGGGAAAACATTCGCTGTTCACGTGAATACACAATAAATCATATTTGCACTGCAAGATTGTGCACAAAAAGGGTTGATCATCAATTTTGAAGTCGATTTTGTGAATGTGTTAAAAGAGTGTATCGTGTTGTGCACGTTTTTTCTTTCTTTTTCAGACACACATAACATTCGTGTGCTTTTTTTCGCCGACATAAAAAGCGGCACTCAATTTTTGTCGCTTTCTAATGAAAATGTCTTCGAATTCATTGACACCGTCATGAATGCGAATGTTGTATTCTTATTCATTATATTGTTGTTGTTGTCGCTGTTGTTGTTTGTTGGATTGATGAACCCTTTTCCGTTTTGTATAATACACACCGAAAGCCATTAAAAAGCATGTATCATGATTACAATCGTGATTATAATTAGCGAATAATTATAATTCATTATGTACAGCCAGCTGCTACTCTTTAATTTACATTTTAATAAACAAAATTCATTTTCGTTTTCGTTTCTTGTCAACTTTCACTCTCAATGTTCTAAAGAAAACTTTAACCTTTCTAAGAAACGGTTACTTTTTTATGCGTTTAATATTCATAATTGAAAGTAACTGAAAACGCGAACTAAGAGTTAAACGGTTTAAAGAGACATGTGTACATGTAACATGCACATGTATGTAATATTTATACACACTGAGAAGCAGTTATAATATATTCCCATGGCTATTATTAGCATAATTTGCAAAAATATTGCACATATTTCTTCGCCAAAAACTCTCAACGACGAGCTGTGTACAGTGTAAAGCAAAAAAAGATGATTATACACATTTCGCGAGTCCAGTGAGAGTGCATTGAAAAAATCCTTTTCCTTAGAAAAGTGAAACGAAAAATTTTTGCTTGAATATGAATTATGAATATTATTACATACACAACATCGTGAGACATTTATTTGATGCACGTTGCGTTTTCTTTGTTACTCGACTGTTGTTATTATTATTATATTCGTGTCTTATAATTTGACTCATAAAAAGTGGTACAAAAACAGAACCGAATACTAGCGTATGCAAACAGAAGTGATGAGGTTTTTGCACTTCAATTTTAATTCGATACGAAATTAAATAAAACAAAATAATGAATATGCATTTCGTTGCGTCTCGCAATTACATATACACACACATGTACACACTCACCGTTACGTTGTTACAATGTACACACCGATAATGATTATAATTGCGAACTCCATTTCAAGCAAATATGAAATTGAAACGAAACGAACAACGAGAAGAAAGATAAAGAAGTGAAATTATTTAAAATACATGTAATTGTGAATGTCAGAGTAGCTGGCGACGAGGAAACAAGAATAAAACAATGACAATGAACGTTAGTTGGTGTTTCGTGAATTTGTTAATTTTTTACAAACGCTGCATTTTTTATCTTATTCAGCGAATAATTGTTTCGTAATTATGAATAATAAAGTGAAGGAAAGAAAAGAAAATAAGACATTTGAAACTAAATATTTTTAGTTTGCATTCGTTTAATCGCCATTAAAAGAGACATGTAAATAATAGTGAAATTTGCTTTTTTAAATGCACTGCAAATTACGTATTCGGTGGCTGCCAATGACATACGTTTGCATGCATAAACTGTGTGTGTGTGTGTTCACACTGCGTTCACGATTTAAATAACGATCATCTCTTCGTCTTTATCTCTTTTATTTTGACTCTTTCGCGAAAATATCTTAAAATGGTCAACGTTTTCTAAAATCGCATAAGCACACTAAAATACAGCACAGTAAAGCATGTAAGATGTATGGCAGTGAAGCTGTATAAGTTCATTTCCGTGGCTGTACTTTTTGTGTGCATAATTTCATTTGCGCATACAAAACTGTTTTATTCATCAACACAGCATGCGAATGAAACGAGATTTAAAGATTTTCCTTATCATTATGATGTTTGATTATATTAAATTTGGCAAACAAAGGTTCGCAGACTGTTTAATAAATGAAAGACAAGGCGAACATAAGTCACGACGATTAGCTTAGCTCATGAAATGGTATTCACTTCACTTGCTGTATATTAAATGGATTACAGTCTTAATGTTCAAGTAAACTTTTAAATAAACTACTTTTTCAATTCAATAAAAAGTGTTTCGAAAAGCATTTTTTTTCTATTCAAATGAACCAATTGAATACGAAAATATTTTCAAAGTTAATTTAGTTTTTCTTTCGCATTCAATGAATTATGTAATTAATGATCGCGAGTCATTAAACAAATGAATTCATAATGGTTACAATTGCCCTACAAACTTTTTTCGCTAAAATTATTAACTGTTGTATTGTTTGTACACGAATTCTTCATTCATTTTCGTTCTAAATAAACAATTGCTTTCAATTACGTTTTTATTTTTAGCTGAAATAATTTTTCAAGTTTACTTTTAATCATTATGTGACTGTGAAAATGGACTGCGTTTGTTTTTAAATTCAGTCCCAAAAAAGGTCATTCGTTGACATTGAAAATATTTTTGAAGGAAGAAAAAGTGAAGCATAAAAATGAATGAATGTTCATTGTTAACAATGTAGTTCATTTAGCGAAAATTTGACTTCTTTTTGCACTCTTGTTTCCATTCTTGAAATCCGTTAGTTTCCATTTTCGGAATGAATATATAAAAACTTCCTAATATTTTAAAATCGTACGCATTTATCAGGCGAAATATAACGATTTGCTTTCACGATTTGTATTCGCAAACATCGTTTTTTAACGACGTTTCGGGTTTGCATATAAAAACATGTATGCATAATAAATATTCTTCTGGGATGTAAATGGAAGCATCATGAATGAAAAACGTATCAACGAAGTTATTTAATGAATTTGCTTATTCAAACGAAAGAAGACAGAAGCGCTGCTTGTCTACGACAGCATGAACATCACATCACTTTCAATGGCCGTGAAACGATTTGTCGCTATGTGTTTTATTGTCTTAAGCGAATGTTCGCTGCGATTGACAATTAGACAACAGCGAGAACAATTAAAAAAGGTAATCCATTGAGAAATGTGCGTAATTTTAAAATTAAAGGAATCGTATTTGAAAATGAACGTCACGTAATTATAAATTATTATTTATTATTGTAAATTGTATTCGTTTCGATGCTTCGTTAATTGCACGTTTCGATAATAGAGTTATAAACAGTGAACAACAACGACGACGACGAGTACGTTTGCAGCGTACATGCAATTACACGAATTCAGTGTACATGTTTGAGAGAAGATGTTTGCGGGAATACAGACGTTATTTTTTCTTGCTTTTGTAACCGAATCGCACTTGGGTCAATCGGCCGCCTACGGCCTGTTGAAGACACTTTTTATGCGAGTATATCAACTTATGTGAAAACACCTTTCAAATATAATATGATGATGATATTTTTTAATTGCACCTCTTTTCAGCAATTACTTTATACTACAATTTATTTAGCTTTTTATAACAAAAATTACTCTTTTTTAAGCGAACCATTTTACCTCCCCTTGTGTATTAAACCGTATTCGCAAACAATTTCGTATTCAGGTTAAAATTGAGCGCACCAAGCAGATTGTTTATTGTAAATTATTATTGTTTTTAATTGTGTTCACTTTTCACGGCCTAAAATGCAAAAAGAAGGTATTTTCTAATCAAAAAAACGCTTTATGATATATTACCTTTTTATTAAACAGGTAACTGTACAAAAATTATTACGTTCTTAGCAAGAAAATATTCCTTTTTTTGTTCACTAATAGTAAAAGATTACTTTTAAAGTAACCGTTTTAACACAAAATGTTGCCGAATACTTTTTACTCTGCTGTTTAAAAATTCATTTTTTATCATAATGGTGAATCGATGAACTGTACAAGTGCAAAACATATTGATTTAACGCTTAAGACGAGAGTAAAAATAAATTGATCACCTTTCACATCGAATTCAGTATATGTGTGCGCAGTTTAATGTCTCATTTTTTGTGCCTTCTTTAATTACGTATTAAAATTAATACGCAAATAACATGCAATAACATTTGCCTCACCTTTTCATCAGGCTTATCAACTGCTCAAAGAATCTGTTCAAAATTTGAATGCACAAACAAATTGAGCGCAATTAATAATTATAATTTTACGATTAGAGATCATTAATTATACTTTGAAAATAGATGAAACTTATGAATATTATCATCATTGCTTTTTAACGGCAAAAAGTGTGAGTATTTTTATCAAGATTCGGATAAAAATCGATTGCGGATACTTTTACACATCCATTGTGTACAGGTATAATAAAACAATATTGAATACATAATTTTATATATTAAATATAATAATCACGTTATTGACCGTTGGAATCGTGAATCTCATCTTTCTCCCGTATTGCGATTCAATAAAAGCTGCACATTTTGTTTCTTGTCACATTTTATAAAGTTTTGCATTCTGCAAAACACTATGCACACTTGAGGGTCACCAAATTGTAACCATCATTATCATAACTATTATTCATTTTTACTGTCGTTGATTATGTAATACATGCGAACGTGGTGAGTGTGAACAGAATGTTCAGTGCATTGAATACGAATATTGCGTTTACTTGAGAAATTCTTAAACGCGAGTAAAAAATGAGGAAGAAGTGCAATGTGAACATGTGAATGTTTCTGTTTCTCTCTCACTCGGTGTGTGTGTGAATTAATAGTGCGGATTCTGATTGGAAATAGATTATTAGTTATTTAGTGAAACGCAAGCAACTCATTACATCACAAATATTCATATTTACTAAACACATCTCGATTTTGTTTTGTTTTTTACTCTTTTTGTTGTTTGTTTGTTTGACTGGCAAATGATAAACTACTTTTGAGAATGTTTGTGAATACAAATTAAGTCGACTGTATTCGCAATGTTGTAAGTTAACGGTTCACTGTGTTTAATATGTTTACTCGTTCGTTGAGCACACATTTCGCAATTTTTATTTAAAAATTTTATTCACTGCATGCAAAACGAAGTAATTTGAGTGCGAAGCAAGAAGAAGTGAAACAGATTTACATTCTTTGCAAACAGTTTAAATGAGTAATTAAAAAATGTTTATCTGAAACAATAAAAATTGTCTGAAAATGTTTTGCTGTCACAAAAAAAGTAATTCACTTGCATTTTAACTGAACACAACACTTCTCAAGTTTAACTGTCTCATTAAATACAAGTATATAAAGTTCGCTATTACCTTAGCATACTGCCTCTTGATAAACTTCTTAGATAAAGAATCGTTTGTGTTTTCCATTTACCGAGTTATTAAGTTCGAAATTGATTTTAATTGTTGCCTTATTAAATATTGCGTAATGAAAAGGGTATTAAAATTAAAATTTCAAACGTTTAGTATTATTATTAATAATGCCCGGTTATTTAACTTACTGCTTTTATCAACAAATTTACCTACAAGGAATTTATAATTGAAATACACTTCAAAAGTCAAGTTCATGTAAAGTGACACTTTTTTAAAAGCAATGCACGAAAAAGTGTTTCATAAATAACACATTGTGCAAAGTGACAACTATCACTTCAAGAGCTAAAGGGTTAGTTAAGTGTTAACCTACTGCATTGCGCAATGTTATTTAGCTGCATTTAAATGATTGAGTTAATCACGTTAATTGTTTTTTGCCAAAAAGGAAGATGTGAAATATTTTGTAAGTGAAACACATTGAAACGTTTTTGTATACTGCGTTAAGAGATGTTTGATAAATCATTTCGCCGCTTCGTGCTAAACATTCGCGGAAAAGTGCGGTGATAATTGATTATTTCGGACAAATTTAATATATAAAAAAGAAGAAGAAACGAAACGCAAAAAGAATTCTTAAAACGCAAATGAAATATGCACAGAGAAAAGCGATGCGTTCGTAATTGTCATTTAAAAGATTAATTTGACAGGTTCAATTGTAAATGACCACGAATCCGATTTCGTGAGTGACCTTCTCTCTCGCGAATGGTTTTTCAAGATCAACTGCAACAATATAACACACACGAATATGTAAGCGGCAAGTTGTGTGTATGTGTCTTGTGTTCCGTGTGCGAATATTTAAGTGATTGTTTTAATGGCACCTTTATTGTGTTTGAAAGCGCAATAATCGTCGAACTGAGCGAAAAAAAAACAAAGCAATGCGAGCATTTGAATTGCATACACTGTCAATTGTGTGCAAACCGAAAATTGAGTTATTTTTCTACCGAATAGAAGGCGAAAAATTAAAAATCATCGCCAACTTCTTTCCAAGCGCAGTTGTAATTGGAATGAGTGCTTGCCGGTTTTCCATATCGAATGAGCTTGAAAAGCGTTAGGCTGTTATTTTAGAAAATCATTAAAAAAGTTACAATTAAACAAAGTAATGAGAAAATATGTAATGAAGAAAAAATGACGACCAACAACGTACTTTAAAACACAATGTTTAATGTTCACGTAAGCACACGCGAAACACAATTTTCAAGTTATATTTCGTTGAAACACATTAAATTTGACCCGCAGAAAAGATGAGAACAGGTCATCTGTCGACAATCGCAATGCTGTGTGCATATATATATATGTGTGTATGTATATGTGCATATGCTGTGCATTATTCAAAGTCATTTTTGGCCTTACTTTCCGTTTAGAGGAAATATAAAAAACGATTAACTCTCTCTCTCTCTCACACGTCCGCGATTCCGTATCGATCCGCGCTGCTTATCGCCTCCAATTAAAGCATAATCTTCGCCGAAAATTCGCAATATTATCGAAATCACATTGTTCGAAATACATTCTCGTGATCACAATTCGAGTGTTTCTTATTTTAATCGCTTCACGAAAGTGAAACGAAACGTAATCAAATGCGATTTGAATTGCTCAAATTAGTTCACCAAATGCAATTGAATTGCTTTTGTGTGAACACATTGGTTAATTGAATATACTGTGTGCACACATTTTTCTGCTTCCTGTTCTCATAGCGATCGAATTTAAAAACAATTGCTTCGACAGTAATGCATCATAAAATTGTCATGAATTTGTTTTATTGGGAAAATGACGTATCAAGTGTTGTCGAAACACTTATTTGCTATTTTTATGTCCTCCGCTTCAGCAAGGTTGAAACATGATAAATTATTGCAGAATGTAGGCATAATTAAATACATCTCATCTAATCATAAAATAAATGTAAAATAAATTCAGTTCATTTAGTTTGATTGCGTTTAAAGTGATTGTTGTTAACCAATTAAAATATAATCGCCTTTAAAATATTTGCATTCCAATTAAACTTTGAAAGCAAAGCTTTAAAATTTGGAATGATTCGTGTGGGAAATTAAGTGCAATTATTTATTAACTCGACTGTAATAAAAGTTGAATGGTTATTATTTCAGAATTCTTTAACAAATTTAGTGTGTATCACATTTATTCGCAATTAATTTCGAGCGCAATTTGAATGCGAATTAATTTTATTATAAGTGAAACTTGATTTGTCAAATTCGAAACGAAACTAAATTTGAACGTCGAAACTGAGTTAAACGCAATTAATTTCATTTTTCCTCTTTTCTGTGACTATTCAACTCTTTCACTCTTTAATCGTTCAAGCATCACTTATTCAACATTCACAGCTGCTTTTCTTAGAACTCAATGATCTTAGTAATTATTGGTTAACGAATTGCGAGTAGTCGAATTATAACGTGAGAAGTAAATCAACGTTCATTTAATTAAACGAACTTTTTTTGAATGATAAACTTTTCGAGCAAAATATGTTCAAAATCCGCATCACTGTTTAAAAAGGGATGAAACCGGTTTTATATGTAAATAAAAAATTTACATTCCCTTCAATCAAAGAACAGCTAAATTTACATTGCAAAAATAATCTATTTTGCAAAGTGCTTTTCGTAATTTAATTGTTTGTGAAAAAATTCATATTTTAAAAACTTCAATTGCATTACATAATTCGTTTACGCAATATTTTGTTCTTTGTTTTTATTTTCAGATCCGCAGATACATAATTTAACGTAAAAAAATATTGCCCGTGTTTCTCGTTTTTTACTTCATTTCCATAAAAAATGTGTGAGAATCAAATTAGAAATTCATAAGCAATTAATATAATTATCGTTGTTTTCACAAGTGGCTTCATTTTTACGAATCATGACGAATACATGTTCATACATTCGAATGCATACATATTTCAGTTTTTTACACAATAAAGAGATTTAAAATTTAAACAATAATTATTATTACCGAGTAATAAAAATTGGAGTTATGTACTATGAGTTTTATAACTTCATCTCAGGTGAGACAAGGTCTGTGTTCATTGCCCTTGTCGCACACTTTCAAAGTCGATCACATTTCAAGTTCAATTTAGCTTATCAGGCAACTTTTTGACATGTTTGATAAAAATCAGTAAAAGTTTACGATTTTGAAAAGATTGGACGTGAAGAGTGCCACAAAGTCAAATATTTGAGAAATCATTTTACAAACACCAACAATAACAATAACAATACGCTTATGTACACATTGTACGTTTGCTGCTACATTTGTGTTGCAGTCTCTTTTATTCCTTGTTTCAATGCTTGCATTGTGAACACAATCTATTTACTGACACATCGCACATCGACTGGCAAATTATACGTTTTAGTCTGTAAAAAGGTATTCAAAAATCATTCATTTCATAGCATTCAATGAATTTCTTTTCCCCAATGTTTGCTCATTGTAAACACGTTCGCATTTTGAACTGAAAGCGTTTGAAAGAAAAAACTTCACTTCAATAAAACAACAGTGACTGTTCCGACAAAGAGAACAAAATACAACGTTCAACTAATTGGTTAGACAATTATATACGAAACACTTGTAAATCATACACATTACGTGTGTTGTAATTGTTTGCGCTCACTAATTGAATGCATACTAATTAATTGAGAATAAAGTGTTGTAAACTGCTTTCTGTCTCTTGAGAAGTTGCCACACAAAGAATGTTGATAAATCAAAACGGAAAATAAACGAATTTCGATGATACTGTGAAAATGAATTACATCTGGACACGAATTGAATGCAAAAAATGAATGTTCACTTTGTGACTTTCACTTCTTTCTCAAAGGTTACTGACTTTTCAGTGAACAAAATTCTGCACTTTTTTCATCATGTTTAAATTAGACAATGCAAAAATGTTGCTAAATTAAATACACGAAAAGCTCGTTGAATATTGTTATTATGATCATTTTTTGTACATTTTAATACAACATTTTTTGTTTAGAAAAGAAAAAAGATGACAACAACATCAGCGTCATGTCAACACGAGTTTGCATACTTAAAACATATTTGTGAATTGAATAGCTACATTGGCGAACATCGCTGCCAGCGACTGCAATCAATATTATTTTTAGAATGTAACGTACAACATCGGAGAAACCTTTTTCGTGTTATTCAACACATTTTGCATTTGAAAATAAAAAGAAACATTTTTCGTGTCCAACACTGTATTGCTAAAAAGTTTTTATTATTTTTAAACATTCATGTATTTCATGTATTTTCACAACTCTTTCACATTCAATATTCTAATAATATTCAAATTTGAAACGCATTATATTGTCAAATTATGTTTCGCGTAATTACAATGCAAACGTTTCGAATTTTAAAAATTTTTTTTACAAAAACATGGAAATCGCATTTCGATATGATCTATTAAAAGCTCATTCATAAATTTAATTTGTATTAAAAAGGCAACTTTGATTATTCACATTTTAAAGATAAAAGTGGTAAAAAGTTATTCATGCATTTTGCGAAGAATACGATGAAGATGAAAATTTCACAGTCATTGAATTTCGAAAAGTGAATAAGATAACAAAAAGCATGACTGTTGCTTCATTTTATTTTACAGTCTCACAATCGTCAGGAGTTATGTTTATTGCTTCACTATGATTGTGTTTTTATTGAGTAATAATAATAATATAATGCGCACAAATTTCTCTTTCCATATGCGATGCGTGTGAAATTGAATACATTGAATTATTTCTTTTAGATTACGCGAATGTCAGTTTGAATGTTAGTTTGTTGAACTTTGCTTGAAATGAACGAGAAAAGGATTGATGGCACATTCTCCTGTGTATCGCAACTCATCTCGTTTCAAACTTCTTATTCTTGTTAAACTGTATTTGTGTCAATGGCGATGTTAAATGTTGTGCAACCGTAACATTTGCGATTCGTTTCGCTTTTATAAAAAGAATATTTTTCTTCTTTTGTTTCACTGTTTGTTTCACTAAACATTTCATGATGGCAGTAATAAAACAAAAAAAATGTTTACTGCTACTACTGATATTTTCAACTGCAAAATGGTTTGCACAACAATACCTGTTGAGGTTTGCTGCTGTTTGTCACAATTGCTTTCGTATCGCTTCTCAACATTAACGTTGCCATTTAGTGAAATGTGCATTTTTTACTTCAAAACTGCAATTTTTAACAACAAAAACAGCTACGCAACAATACCAACAATGAAATATTACATTTTTTATTCTCCACTAACTTAACTATTTTCCTTTTACAGCGAAATATTCGTTCTGATGTTTCAATGTTTGTTGTGTCATTTTTTTGTCTCAACAAAATAAGTATAAAGGTGCTACGTGCTGAAGTTGATGGATTTTGACTAATTACTAATGATTAAAATGCATCAACGCACGGGTTAACGATAAATTAAATGAACACGACTAAATTTTAATAAATGAACTGTTTGCTTTTATGTCAATTTCACACAGATTTTGAAAATTCAAAGCCACGATATTTTCAGTTGATAAAGACGTGAAAAAAATAACGGTAATTTTAACACACTTTTTAAATATAAACAGCGAGAAACAAATCCAAATCAATTTACACCCAATTCAATATCAACATGTTTCGTTAAAAGGTTATTTTAGTTTTGATTACAAACTGAAGTCGGTATGAATATTACATTTACAAGCAGTGATCTGTAAAACACTATTTTTTGAAAATATTAGTATTTCAAAGTAATTAAGGTGAAATAAGTATTTGGTAACAAAGAATATGTGAATGTTTAAATTGATTGTAATCTGTTCAAAGTTCAAGTTTTGTCCAATGCTGTCCAATGTTTGTGATTGTTCTTTTCAGTCATCTATTAGACAATTTTGTTCGAACATTTGTCTAACCGATATTCAAGTTCAATGCCACTTTGACCTCAATTTTGAAGGCTTTCATTCTCAATTAAATAAACATTGTCTAAAGTAACTCTTTTGTGCGTTGACAACATCAATGTATTTGAATTCAGTTCCTTGTTTATTACGTATTTACTTCCTCCAATTATATAATTAAGAGTTCACTTGAATGCGTTCACATTCACGAATTGATTCAAATAATTATTTCAAACTCTCGATTGTTTAGTTATTTTTGAATTAATTAAATGTCATCGAATTGCAAACATAAATGAAAGTAAACGCTAAGAAATCGTTTTGTGAAATGATAACAAATGAATTTTCGGTGCAAATTATGCGAAATTTTATGCTTTTTAAACAGAAATTAGTTTTCAAAGATGTGACTGAAATAAAAAACGTAAACAAATCTCACAAAATCATTATGATAAACATTTCAATCTTGCGCTTTGCAAAGCAAATGAATTTTCACTTTTTAATTAATTGCAAACTTATTTTCTGCTGACAATTATTAATTATTATTTCTTGTTTTTCAGTTGTATATTTTTGCAAATAAACATTTATTTTTAAGTTTAATTGAGAATGAAAATGAATAATCGTAAAATTTTGAATAACTCATGAAGTGAAGCAACAAATGTTTTTATGTGTTTGCATTTTAATTCATTTCAATTACAGAAAGTAAATTCATATTTTTTTGTCATTTATACATGTATACATGTAATTAAAGAATGTGTGAGGCGAGTTTGAAAAATTGAACTTTCGTTGCAATGAAAAACGAACTGAAAATGAAAATTAATTATCGGTGTATCAAATTATTCATAATTATACGTTTCAATTGTACATGTAATTGATACAAATTTTACAACGACATTGTAACATTTGTAAAAATTAAATTTCACTGTTTGTCGGCGCTCTAATCGAAACAAGAAAAACTTATTTGAAATTAAAAATAACAAGAGAAACACATACAGTATGTAAGTTATATAATTGTAAAACGAAAATGATTCGTATTTGTTAAAGCGTTGCGAAACTTTAAAAAAATTGTAATAAAATAATTACACGTTTTGCGAAACATATATGTACGAATTGGTGTGCAATTAATTAATACACGAAGCGTAAAATTTAACCGAAAGGAAGCAGCTTGCAATTGTGACTTGCTATCTTTTAACCTGCAACTGCATACACAACATATCCTTTATGTTACATCGATTGAAATATTTGAAATATTTTCATCGCAACGTTGAACACAGTATGCTCGCAATAAACCGTTTCACATATTGTTATCATGTTGTTGTTCACTTAACTTCTTTTTTCACTGTAAATTAATTAGATTACAAATTAAACTGCCAACAGCTATATATGTTCAAATGTAATGTATTACAATTGTTTACAAGATACAAGACACGACGTATCGTCATTGTTGTGAAAATAAGGATCCGCAGACAGACAAAAAACATACGCCTCACATTCTTCATTATGCATGCCTTTTACTTGTATAATCATCTTGTTCAACAATAACACAATGAATTGTGCAATAATTGTTAAATACTCGATGAAAAATACTGTTCACAAAAAGTTTCACTCCATGTGTATAAAAATGCAAATTTTTATTTCACGTTCATTATTATTATGAAATGTGAGCTGAATATTGGTGAATGAAATGGTTAAGCATTAAAAAGGTTGAATAATACGGCAAAAAAACGTTTCCTAGAGGAATACGTAAACCATGTATTGTAACTTGTAAATAATTGTTATTGTAACACAGTTTTGAATGAAAAGTTCAAATCGGTTCACGTTTCGTGAAATTCAACAAAAATAGTGAAAAAAATCAAAAAAGAAAGCATATAGTGCCGGCAACAGTCGAACGACTTTTATTCTTTAGCAGTAAATTATTTTTTATTGCCTATTAGCTACTGAAATGTGTTGCATATAACATGACGGTTCATTTATTCGAACCGTTTAAAAATGAAAAATATTAAATAGACTGCAATTCAATGTATAATGACGCGTTACACACGGACGACAGTGAAAAGAAAAATAAACACATTGCCATAAAACAATTATTATATCATTGCGACGTGAAAATTACGCAAGAGTAAATATTTAAATTGTGAATTTGATGAATGCGTTATGGATACATATTACCTGCAATTATAATCGTCGAAAATTAAAATACGTGTCTGCGTTGTTAATTAGCAAATAAAGACACATTGAGATATGAATCGAAGTATGTAACAGGGAAAACCGAGTCGATAACCGAATTTTCAGCGAACCAGATACAAAGTTCACAAAGTTAGGTAATTATGTTTATGTATTGCAAATATTTACTTGCTTATTTATATGTATCTTTTTTCAGTGTCGAAATGTGTCAATAGATGCTTTTGTTCCAAGATAACAAGCAAATAAAACGTGAAAATATACTTTTAGTATAATTGAGAAACATACATCGTAAACAGCTTTACCAGAATATAATTCATCAAAACAGATACATCCATAAAACATTAGAACATGCATTCATTTTGTATTCTAAAGCAGCAATGTTTGCATACGACTAAATTCAAATTTTAGCATCGATTTTATTTTTGTTGTTATGTTCACAATAAAAACACTTTTTTTTAAAAAACAGCAAAGCAAAGTGAATAAACGTTGAAGTTGAATGTTCAAAAATCGTATAATGCCTCTGGTTAATACAATAAGAAGTAAATGTTTCTTGAAGTCAAACTTCGAATGTAAGTTTGAAGAAAACAATTTGTGTTTATCTGCAAGTGGCGTAAAATTTTTTAAATACGTCTTCTTATTGAACGGTGTAATTATATTGGAAACGAATCAGTTGGAAATTGCGTTTAGTTGGATTCTAATGTTTTTGAATATATTAACAAATTGCTATCGTTTACATATAAATGCGACGAATGTAATTAAAAGTGCAAATTCTCCGCTTCGTGCTTGTCTCTTCTTCATTCAATCATTTGTTTCGATTCTGATTCATTACAAACTTCGTAAGAAAAGTGAAGATGTAAATGAAGTGATTAGAAGTTGCTTTCAACGAATGGACGTTGTTCGCAAAAGCGAATTCAATCGCAATTCGTATAAATATTCATTTGCGATGTTGATGTTTGTGTTTTTTGAAATGGGACGAAGATTTATGCTTTGGTCAGATGAAGGAACTGCGAAATACATAAAAAGATTGAGAATAAATATTAAACGAGCAGACGTTCATTTCGGTTATCAAACGATTGCATTCACAGATATATTGTGTATGAGTTTACATACTTACGCTTGGGTTTCGTGGTCAATGATACTTTATGTGTTTATATTCGGCGCGATTCGTTGCATGAATCGTTCGTTGCAAGTAATTTACAATCAAGAACTGCTGAGGGCGAAAGGCAACGGAGCGTTGATCATTCGTCGAATGCGTGAAATTAGACACTCTGCCATGTCAACCAAACGACATGCGACACACGCACTTTCATTGATACCTTTTACGTATTTTGCGCTTTTGTTTATGGAAGCCACTCTTCGACTGATACACTTCAGCAAGTATCGCAATTTTTCGCTTTACTTTTTAACTGCCAAATGGTCGGCGTTTATTTTAAACAATGTTTTCATTATCGCTGTGTCAACATTTGTCGACAAAACTATCGGCGAAGAGTACGAATTCAACTATCAATTGTCACAAACAATGAGTGCTGTTTACGCGAACGCTGACACGCAAATTGAAAAGTTAAGTTTCTTGATGGAAATTGTGCAAATGCCCGTTTCGAAGGCCAGTTGTCTCGGAGTGTTTCGACTGAGTCGCAATCAAGTGTTAACTTATTTAGGAGCAGCGATTCCGTTTGCAGTCATGTTTTTGTCTTTAGAGTCTGCAGTTATTACAAATAATCCTCCAAAAACAAATAATGCAACATTTCTTAACCGAACATTAATGGGTTAAATATTAATTCAAGGAATGTACAATAGTATCTTGAAAATAAAGTGTGCTTTCAAAACAGTACCTTTAATGAGCGAAACTTTGAAAACATTTTCAAATAAATTTTAAGTTTGCTAGCGCCATCCATCGAAGCGATGTTTCATTTTTTCATTTTATTTATTCCAGTTTATCTTAAAAATCTCTGATCTTTGCATTACTATCCATTCTTTGAAGCAAGGAAAGCGCAACCAAGTATGCAAAAACCCTACCCAATATACTAACATAGTGCATCTCATCGAAAGCTGTACAGCTTTGAATGAGAAGAATTAAAAAGAGGACTGGACATATTGCACATTTTGACAGCGCGTGCTAAGTTGCGAATTTTCAAAATGACAGACCTGACAATAATCAGACAGATTCAAGTAGACAAAAACTGAAACTCTATTTTTTAAGAGAATTTTCTGCTGATTCCAAATACAGGGGTGACCAAGTTTATTGTGACAGCAATCAAATTTAAATAAAACGCACGCACA
>NCKV01000547.1:0-16409 GCA_003675905.2 Leptotrombidium deliense
AACAAAATTATTAACAGTGGTAGCATTATTCCCAAAATGGTTAGACATATTTGCAATATATACGCTGCTTCACCTTTTTTCGAAGAAAATTAATTACATTTTATTAAATGATTAATGAAACAAAAATAACTCACTAATACACTGTGGATCAATACCCCATGACCAGAGTCCATCGTTTCTACAGAATCTGCTCTCATATCCGACAAGTCTGTATCCAGGATCGCAAGCAAACGTTACAATTGTTCCTGGACTGTAACGATTATCACTTTTTCTGCCATTTACAGGAGCTGAAAGTGCAGGACACCGAATTGTAGGGTCCCTTCTGAACGATTGTAAGCCATAACCCCAAGCTTCGTGCATTTTTGTAACAGATGCAAAAGACTTGTCCAGAGTTAGCATATAATCGTACCTACACGCAACGCTTTCTCCACACGTAATTTCCATTTCTCTTTCAAAACTTTCACTGTTTTCCGGAAAGCGAAGATCGTCTGGAGGCAACCTGAATTCCGGTACAAAGCTTTTGTTGTCGTACTGCGCGAATGTTTTTGAGTCGTGCCAGAAGAGTGACGAACCGACCCCGTCCGCAAACACTCCTTCTTGAACTCTCCATTCCATAGCAAAATCCCTGTGTATTTGATCCATTGATAATGACTGTGGTTTCATCACTCTCCTTCTTCGCTGTTTCGTTTCCGGTGTTCTGAAATCATCTTCTTTCAGTTTCGAATAATACCCTAACAAACCATCGGTTTTTTCCTGAAAATCGAAACATTATCTTCTGTTGTTGTGTGTTTAATATTTCACCTGAAAAGTTTGCGGCAAATAAATGTGAGCTGTCATATGTCCATCTGTTGTGAGTACTTCCATTCCTGCTCCAGAGTCAAACATCGCAATGATTTGAGACATGTTTTGTATTCCTTCAGGTTGATACAACGTTACTCCGCGAAAATTTTGCACTCTCAACGACTCATCCCAAAAGAAGACGTATTCTTTGTCTACGATTACGTACATGTGATATCGCCAACGAGCAGCTTTTGGTCGTATCCTAAACTCGACAATTGCTGACTGATTGTCTTTCGCCGCGATTGCTGTTAAATGAGTCGCACGAATTTCATCGCGAAGGAAATGTGCTCGTGGTACCTGCTCGAATCGAGCCTGAATATCTGCAAATTTTAATTAGTGTACCTATTAAAAACAACACAGTTTACCTAATTTGTGAACAGGATCATCAGTTCGCACCAATACAAATTCTCCGTGTCCATTGAAGGTGTAATTTGTTCCGTCGAATGTTATGAAGTGCGGGTCTCCAAATACAACTCCAACGGCAGGAATTTGATAAGAGGAACAATCTTGAGAAGTTCTCCAATATTTATACATTTGACATGTTTCAGAGTTATCTTGCTCTTGTTGCCATTTGCAACAGAAGAAGAATGGCATCGTGTCATGTAACCAATTCGAAAGTGCCGGAATCTACACCAAATTAGTTATTAGGTAAACATTAGAAAAACTTGACTCACCATCATCCGCATTTTGTATGGATGTTTTCCGTACTCGAAAGAACGCGATGGCCTTCCGCCATACATAGTGTCTGCAGTTTGAATAAGTTCACCATGTTCATCGTAGCAACATGTCTGTCCAGATCCTCCAGTTCTGTAAAATTGTTGTATAAAATTAAACAAAAACAAGAGCACACTTACGAGGGTCTTCCAGTTTTGAAACATCTTTGTGCTCCTTTATGAAATGTTTCACAATTCTTTGAAACTAAATTACAAGATGTGTCAGGCAAGAACCTTCCCATATCTTGCAATGCTTGGAAAACAGTGCATGGACAACGAGTAACAGTAGTTGCAAATCTGTCAGAATCCTCTTCCATATAATACCAGCGTCTACAGAATTCTTTTTTCCAAGCACCGTTGCGTCCGTACTGCCTTTCCCACTGTCGTTTGAAGTACCACGCGAGAGGCATTGATCGGGACCACAAAATTGGAGATTTTTTCATATCCTTTCCCATTAACGTAGGATTCGTTAAAGTCACAGCCAAGTAACCAAAAAGTATATCACGCATATCTGGATCTTCGTTTTCTCGTAACTGTTGAACGTCTAATTCGTAAGAGATCACTCCGAGTTGAACTCCGGATACAAGAGTGCGAATAAAGGTAAGTTGAGGATAAATATCGTTACTCTCACGATACCCATACAGCGAGATGTCAACTGTTTTTTGAGGATCCCAGAATAATTTTTCGTAACTCCATTTCAACGTTAGTTTCGGAGGATCTTCAAGAGTCTCGTTTCCGTCGTGAATGAACACATCAGGAGTAGCAATGTCAGGTGGTTCTGCAAATAAAGCAAATGTTTGTTTGAGAAATGTATTTATTTATCTTTATAATCCTTACGCAAATAGAATCGGCCCAAAAATAATGTTCTTTCGTTAACTGTGATTGTCAAATCGATGTATCCGTGATACATAACAGGCGGTGAAATGCAAGTTGCGTGATTTGGACTTCTGTATAGACCCTTTACTTTCCAATTTTCAAAAGTACACGTTATTATGTCATTTGGTCGCAAACATGGTCCTGTTACGTTTACTAGTGTGCCTCCTAACATGTGTCCATATCGTGGAAAAAATGTTAGTGGCAAACGATCGGGTAAGTTTGGATCCAAGTCCTTTTCAATGCAAGCTCCAGGCCAAATTTCTTCATCAATTTGAAAGAAGTATCTGCCTGGCAGACCATTTCCGTAACCTTTTGCAGAGATCAACGAAATTCGAGGTTGTTGCGAATATGGTCTGTATTCAAATGCCCGCGTTATATTTCCAGCATTAAATCCAATCTGTTACAAATTTATGAAATCTTGCACTAATATTGACTAAAAATACTCACAAAAGCAGCGGGACCTTTTAGACCTTCATAATTATCCGCATGAGTAATCCATTCAATTTTCTCATAATTGAACATTGCATAAGTTCTCATTTCATCGGTAGCAATTACAGCCTGATAAGTGTTTGTCTGTTTGATTTAAACAATTATATTTGAATTTCACATTTTTGAATATTTCAATTACTTTTAATCCTTTCTCGTCTCTTCGACTTGCAAATGTCATATTTCTCCAGGTTATTATCATCGCGTGTTTTGGTCGAAAATTTGATGCGCCGATCATTCCTTCGCGAAAGTCTAAAATTAGTCGATCACGAAGAGTGATGTTTGGTTCCGTTTCGATGTTTACAATTTTAAAATACACTCCAGAAACTATTTATAATTAGTGTCATTAATATTACTGGTGTTTTAACAGTTCGATTACATGGAACTTCTCTGGATGAAGGAATATCTTGAAGAGCAAAAAATGGCGCAATAAGAGATGGATCTTCTTCGACCAATGGATCAGTTGGAATTAATGGAAATTTTAATGGGAAATTATACGAAAGAAGCCCTTTGTTAAAACCAATGTAACCATCTCTATGGATGTAAGCGTATTGAAATTCGAAACCGAAAAAACGTAGCAAAAATGGTAGCGGTTGATCGTGTATAGGTCGACTTGAAGATATTTCCATGAAATCAGTACCATTATATGGATACATCAACTCTTGGCGCATTTTCATCACCTCCGCTGTTTCTTCTGGTTCTATGCTACTAAATTGGTTCGGAGGCGCCGCCATTGCTAGATTAAATCACGAATGCCATTATTACAATTATTAATATTATTTTTGTTACTTATAAATAGAATTCACGTGAAAGTCGGTGAGACAATTTTGGAATAGCGTGAAAGAGAGCGACGAGGACAAATGTTAAAACGCAAATAATTTAAGTTAAAAATCGTAAGTTGAAGAAATTAGATTTAAAAATAATGAAAACAAGCGCACTGAGTAGATTCGAATGTAAAATTACCTTGTTGGCCGTTTGAAAAGTTGATTCGAGTGAAGAGAACGAAAACGTTCGTTATAAGGTAAATAAACGTGGACGGCGACATTGCGATCTTTTTAAAATTAAACTGAATCCGTTTTTTTAACCACAAAAGTTACCTTTTTATTAGGTTTTCAATGGAATTAATGAAAATACTAAAAACATTAGAGCCACAAGAGCCACACCCTGACCGTTTAATCGTTTGTATTTCTGGCAAAAGTGACTTTATGACAATATGCTCAGGAATCGCAAACAATTCTTCATTTTTTCCTGATAACCGTTACGGTTACCGTAACGATGATAAAATTGCATAAATCACCGCCTTTGCACTCACTGCTAACGTAGATAATTGTATTTATTCACCAATGTCTCTCAAGATGTGCAACAACTTCATTGTCGTATGAATGTTAGCTACTGCGATCGGAATTTCATTCGTTACTTTATTTTCTTTACAAATTAAATTTCGAACACATTAGTTAAACGAATCTAAATTGATTCGCACTGTCACCGTTTTTTTTTCAATTTGTAAACAAATAAATGAAAAATACAATGCAGTGTAATTGCGTGCAATTCGTGTGTATCATTGCAAAGATATATTGAATGAGCAAACAAACAGTGGAAGCGAATTGTGGCATTTGTGAACGTCGACATGGAATTTATCAGTTTTTATTGAGGAATGCAAGACTCATTAAACATTGATAGAAAATAGAGAGTGAAGTGAAGTGAAGTGGCGCACATGCGACATTTGTGTAACATTTCAGTGTGTATCGCAAATTTCACGAAAAATGAATTTTCGTTTTAAATTTAGAATAATGATTATAATGAAGACACTTTTTATCCTTTTACTGTGCAACTTTTGGCAGAGATTAAAGCTTGAAAACCCATTTTGATTTCAGATTTGATAAATTTTAAAAAATCGACCATAAATTACAAACAGGCCACACTCGTCTTTTAAAACAAAATTTTTTGCTTTACGACCAAAAAGAGTAAAAAAAAGTAACAAACTTTTCTATTTTTGAATTTTTCAGTAAAAATGTTATTTCGCAAAAGACGAGCAGCATTTCTTACTTATTTTGCTTCTTTTTTAAGAGCGTTCGTTTGATTCGCGATTCAGAAATAAGAAAATGAAATCGCACCGCTGCCTTAGCTGCCTTGGCTGGTGAACACACATCGCATTAGCTCAACTCAATACTTCGGACACTCTTTTTTCAAGCAACTTTTATGCTGAATGAATTTTAGATAAAATTTTTGAAAAACTAGAATTACACGGAAATTAACATTGATATTCATTACGGTTCCACTGATGGATTAAATTTAATAAGTATTTAACATTCATGAAATTTAAAGTGTATTTATATTCGAGTGATTTATATCTGCAAAGCTTCTATTTTTTGCCAGAAATAAATTGAGAAACGATGAAAGATGAAACGAGAGATATTGAATGCATTGCTTTCAAAATACAAATTGAATTAAAAACTGTATAAAGTAACGTTCGAAGTATAATGTGTGTAAGTAAATATATATATGAAAAATGATATTCTCGCTATTAATCGTCAGCACAGCGAACCGACGGATAAACATATTCATACATGTTGCGCATTGAAAAAGTGGCTCAACAACACTGTTCATTGCCGAGAACAATGACCGACCATTTCTAGCCCAACCTTTACAAACGCTGTATTGCGTTACACAGCATTCACTGTTCACTGCAGGCGATCACTGTTCAATACCAAACTTCGTAATATTCGCCGACCGCTCGTCAAGCTTTCTCTCCGAGCAATCACATCGCTTAAACTGTCTAACTCACGCGACATACACTCAAAACATTGCAACATGTGAACATTTTTCTGATCGTTTTTGCCATTGACAGTCATTGAAACCTTTTTTCTGCGAACGCAGCGAACGTCGACAAGTGATTGATGGCTATTTAACTCTAGTTTATTGAAGTGTTCGATTGTACACTGAAAAGAATATTAATTCATGGAAAACGCTTCGTTATATAACCAGGTTATTTTAATTGCTGCATGCATCCGTCGTCAGAAAGATACTTCGCTTCTCACGGCGGTCACTCGTTGACCACACACACAAGTGAACACAATAAATTGAGCACACAAATGTGCGTGTTCTAAAAGATTGTGTGTTACACCGATTGTTGCGTTTCTTATTATTTGTTGTATTTTGCAAAGAATGCTTCATTTCTTAGAAAACACCTGTTTTTCACTTAAATTCCTTCTTTTTGAATGATTTAAAAACATTCAATTTTGAATAAAATTAAAAGCAGGCTTTTTTGCTTTTCACTGAACTTCCCGAAAAACAGTTTCGAAATGCAAACGAGGGCCGTGGACTCAATGAGAAACGAATTATGCACAACTCTTTGAACGATTCATGCACAGATTAGTTATATATTCGAATATTAATTGTGATTAAAACGAAAAAGCGATTTAACGACTTTTTGAATTTGACGGCGAAGTAGCACAAAGCAAGGAAGCGTCGATGAGAACGTAAGTGTATCCGATATATTCACTGGGCGTTTAATATTGAACCTCAAATGTTTAAAAAGCAAATTGCGAACATTTGCAAAATTATTTTCGAGAAAAGAGCTGTAAAAGAAAGAATTAGAGGCATTCAGAAACTGGATTTCTCAATATTCAATGTTGTGATGGCTGACAATTGTGCATTGCATGTGTGCTGTTCAATGTTCACTGGCTGATTGCTTGCATGCCCGAACCATTAGAAAGACGCCATCGTTTGTATGGTTGTATGCGTGCACTCAACACACACAACGTTTAAGTGCATCGAAAAGCAGCGAAGAAGTGATCGCTGCGTGAACGGTGTTGCGTTTGATTTATGGACGAAATGTGAATTTTGAGACCAGTGTTCGACTGGTAAAAAGTAAACGAAACACATTTTATGCGAAAGGGTAGTGAAAAGAATGATTGTTGAGTTTCGCGAAACTTTTCAAATTGCTTTTCAAAACTTGATTCAAGTTTAAGTTTGGACGCGAAACTTGCCTTTAACAGTGAGCAGAGCCCACAACAGCCGTGTACCAGAACATGCAGTACACAGCGTACCTGTGCAGGGGGAGAGCCGTTGGGCTGAAATGTTGCGCTCGCATTGAAAGCCCACATTTTTAACTTCTAACAGTTTAAAAGAAAGCTCAGCACTGTTCGTGTCTTTGCAAAGCTGCTCTTCAAAATGATGAGTCTTAGAAATCGAAACTTGAAGTGAACTTCAATTATAAATTACTTTTCAGTTTCCAAGCAAATATTTGCTTTCCAAATATAACAAACGAATGAATGAGTGATAATCTAAAGTGCCGTGCAATTGACTTTCACGCGATTTTGTGGACATTTCGCGAGGAATGGCAGCTGATGCGACTCCGACGTCTTTGTCCGTGAAATTGATCGCCGCCAAATATGACAGTCTTGTTTCCCGAAATCAAAACAAGCTTGTGATCAAACGAAAACCTGTGAAAGATATCTACTTTTTGCAAAGTGTTCAATTTACACACGATTTGCCAGAACGCCGATTCGAAAATTGGGGATCGCAGTCACCGCCTGAGAAACATATTTTGTGGCGAACGCTCAGCGATCACTGCTTGCAAACATGCAACAGCAGCAACAACACCAACAACACAAACGACATTCACGCGAAAGAGAAATGCAATCGTGAACTGCGAACAGAAAACGCATTGTCTGCGTTCGAATGTTCCGGTGACGTTTTGTTGGCAGAGAAGACATTAGCAAACAGTGATTGCCAACGTTTAAAACAATTCTTTGTCAGCGAATGCGAACCGAAAAGCAAAAACAGTTCTCTTATTTGTTCTCACAAAATTTGTAATAACGTGTCTCATGCGAACACATTGAAACCTCTGAAGACAGAATGCAATCATCAAAGTAAATTAAACTTTGTGAACATTTCAAGTAATATAGAGAGTGACACGAACAGTGAAGCGTTCGGCGAACAATGTTCGTGTTGTATTTTGTGGGCAACAGTGAGTTGCAGTTACCCATGGATTTGTTCCATGTTGAACAACGAACACCGAAAGGCTTGCAATCTCATCAACGGCAGCATAAGTGTGAATTCGAGTTTGTACTGCTCTTGTGTAACAGTGCCGAACAGCGACACTTCAGCTTCCGCAGAGTCTAATTTTAAGCAATCTATTAATAACTCAAATCGCAACGAAAACTACGAAAAGCATAAAGCGTTCTTTTCTTGTCCAACTTTGCCGTCGAAACATTTAAAGTTGTTTTCGCCTTTCAGTGTTCCACTAGTTAATTACAACGAAAAAGGCTCGAAAAACACATTTCAGTCGTTAGTGTGCTCCAGTGTTTCGGAATTTACAACTTTTCCAGTGTTCAGTAATGGTTTCAAGTCTCATTATTCATATGGCGATTACCTGCTGCAAAACGGTGCAAACTTATTGCGTTCTGAACAAGAGTTCAAAGAAGACTGTTGGGAGCAAATTGTCTCTGCTTTGCAACAGATTAGCTGTGATGTGATACAATTTAAGGAATCTTCGACACTTTTAAACCACTTTTTGCAACTCTACCAACTCTCGATTCCGGATACACAGTCAATAAATGGATACATTGGTGACGAATTGGAATATTTTGTGTTCGACTGTGAATCGCAAGGAATGAGTTTTCTCCCTGAAAACAGCCCTCGAGCAGATTATGATTTGTGGAGCAAAGTTGCAGCTAGTAAATCGCCGAATAGCCAGACTCGCACACAGTGCTCTTCGAGTGACGCGGATGTGAATAACGGAAACGAGAGATCTTTCGGTGTTCTGCACGTTCCGTCGTACGTGACGCTGCGAAGACGAGACATTTTCAGACAGCGATCCAATGCGAACGAAACTCAACAAACCGGTGACGCAATTAGCAGTGATGAACTACAGAAAATTCGTGAAATCATAGCAGGTCTTGATTCGAGCAAATATCGCGGAAGATCCGGAAGTCGGCGCAGAGCTGTTTCCGTCGACAGTTTGAATCGCAAGGCGAACGACTCTTTTCGATTCTCTTCTACTTCTGCAGCGCCATTTGAATTGAATACCAAATCAGCAACACTCGACAGATCATCGAAACTTTTTGCGAGAAAAACGCTTCAAAGGTCGGTGTCTGATGCTCGAGATAACGAAGATTTTTTAAGCACTGCTTCGCAGTGTCAGTACTCAATGCTTAAACAATTGACAGACAAATTCGCGAAACAAGAACACAGTCAACTTTACGTTCCTTCCAGGCTTTTGTCAGTCAACAGTCGCAAAGAAACAGATTTATGCAAAAATAGATGCAATTTGAGTAATTTTGGTGGAATTAATATGAGTGCAGCACAGTCAGAAAAGTCGACCGAAAATCGACAGAAAAGTGATCGTAAAACGGATGAGTACAATGAAAATTCCGCTTTGCAAATCAGAAGAAGACATTACAGCAGAAACATCTCCGAAACTCAGGTTTGACAAATTATTATAAATTACACAAAAATTCATTAATTATGATGTTTGAAGGATACAAACTCAATTATGTGCACTTATCTACTTTTATTATTGGTTTTAAATATACTTTTGAAAAACGAATCCAATAATCATATACCGTTTATACACATTTTGTGTGCAATTCATCAACGAGCGATCACTCCGTGATTTACCGGTCTATTACCATTTCTCTGTATTCACATTTCCTCTCATGTAATTGAGTGCCGGTAAAATTGAGGAAATGAAGAGTCGACATTTTTATTCACTGCCAAATATTTGCCGTCACATTTAACTTGTTGCTCGTTAAATATGTATTTATTTTATTTCGAGACGTAAAGCGAAATTTTGGCCAACTGTCACACTACCAACAAGTGTCTAAAACATAGTAAACATTATCACGAGACAAGAGTATAAGCAGCATTCTTTATTCTGTGTCACATTCGATTACTGACATTCGCTTTAATTGCGAAAACATGAATTTTAATTTATGAAAATACTAATCGCGAACGAAAACATTGTTTCAAAGTTGAGTTTTCGAAGCAAAAAGAGTTATTTTTGCGAAAGCGTAGAAAAGGAGAAAATGTATGAGCAGTTGCTATGTCAACGCGAACATCCTTTGCTTCACGGATGACTACTGAACAGCAAGCAATTGTTGAAAGAAGAGATCGCTGTTCGCCAGCTTAAATATGTTTAAACGCGGTACTCGCAAATTTTCGTTTCTTACGTCCATTTGTAGTGAATTCGTTTACGTTTCAACTCATTCATTGTGAACGTCATACGATATATTGGAAAGTTTAAAAATACATTCGCTTTTCCAGCATTTATTTAGAAATGAACTTCAAAATTGAAATCTTAGTTTTTTGCTGCAAAAGATGATGACAAGAGCTGCAGACTCCAATTTTGAAAGTGCTCTGACTGTAAACGACTCCAAAGAATGCCTTAATTTTGAGAAACATGAGTCTGACGAAACGAGTGTAAATTGGCTTCAAGTTGATGCCGATTGTAAAACATCTAACTTTGAAAATGAATTCACACCTTCAAACGGCAATCTGGAACATTGGGTACGTTTTGTTTTTCGATTCTATTCATCACACAACTGTCAATTTAAAGACATCTCTCGTTCGACATTTAACTCTAGTCGACTTGAACGCAAATCATTACTTTGTCGAGAAATGCATTATGTTTCTCAGCATGCAAAGGTTCAATGCATTGCAATCTCAGCTCAGCTGTCGACGTTGAGCTGTACCAGAGCACATTTTGCATCAATTACTGAAATACATGAACATTGTATTTATCTGGTGTGATGCATGCCTTTTATATTCTGGTGTTAAGAAAACGTCAAGCTGAATGTGAATTCGAGCGAAGCCAAATCAGAAACTCACAAACAATGTTAAATACGTATTTTGTTTTCGTTGTTTCGTTGAGAAAAACATTTCAATTTGTTGACAAAATACAACTGAATGCAATCGAAAAAGAATGAATAATCGAAAATTGGAAGACACAAACAAGCAGTGAATGATTTGCTTGGTTTCTAATTTCGGAGAGAGCCGACACGTAATCGATGGTAATTCGAAACGTTCATAATAAATTCAATTCTTTAAAAGAGATTAATGGCGCGAAAATAGAGTAAAAATGAATTATTTACTCTTTGCCGGCAGTTTTGTGTGTAAAGTAACAATTAAGTGAACACCAAACTTTAATTGCACGCACAGCGAGTGTTAGGCGCATTGTTTCCCTGGGGATGTTTTTCATTAAAAACAGCAGTTCGCTGTCTTTCGCCTTGCTCACATTATTGCGTTTTCGTCAATCCCAGGCTTTGTTCGTTTTCAAGCCTCCTGTTTGTTTGCGTCCGAATGCGATTACATCGCATACTGCTGTCATTCAGCATTATAATTGAAAACAAATTTTTCCGACAAATACTGCTTTTTGTAATTGATTTTACTGCAATCGATACAGTCAAAGCTCTATAAAGTGACACACTTGCGAAAATTAAAAGTGTCACTTTATACGCAATATAATCACACTTCTAATTTCCTTTACTCGTGACTTGTCACTTTTAGCACATAATAAAATTTGTCACTTCAAGGGGTGTCACTTAACAGAAGTTAAACTGTATTATGTAAAGTACAGTCAATCTCATCATTTGATGCAAATATTATATTCAAGTGTTAATGGTACAATTCGATCAATATTTCATTCACTACTCAATAATTTTACATGAATTTAAAAAAGCGTTGTGCGTACTTCGTTCAAGTTGACTCATTTGTTTGTCTTATTTGTTGTGGTTAATCTTTGATATTTTAGAGCTAGACCAAAAAAGACTGAACATATCGATCGTAGCAACAGCAGCAGCTTAAAGTCATTAACCATGTTCTTATGTTGAATTGTTATTCAGAGATGTCGAGTTAATTTGGCTTTACATCTATATATGGAAATATCAGACAAACGTTGTTTTTGATGCCGTAAAAAAGGGTGTGCAGCATCGTACATGTCGTTTCATTCAATATTCTTAAATATTGCTTTTTTGTTGTTTTTTGCCAGTACTTTACATAGTGTAAACAAAAGTGCTTCAATATTTTTATGCGTTTACTTAAGCGATAATTTTTGTAAAAATTTTACGTGTCGTTTTATATTTATTTGAAGTGAACGATAACACGTTATTGCATAAACAGTAACGAATGCTTGCTCGTGGGAAATACAAACTAAATTTTATTCTGTATTCAAATGTTTGAAAATATTTCACATTCAAAGTCGTCGAAAATGAGTCTTTTCTATAATTTGCTCATCTTTAATTAGAATTGTTGTGTGTTTTTAATGTTTATGTGACGCATTTAGTGAACGCAGTAATTTTGCTTTTCTCCGCTGAACTAAACTTAAAATTGTTTGTACGTACCACTATTTTGTTGAACAACTTAAATTATAAGTTGCGCCGCGTTTTGTGGTGTTCACGGTTCGCGAGCGGTTTCGAGCATTGATAAAATCAAATTCATTTAAAATTATGTGAAGTTTGCGGTACATTAATACTCTTAATAGTCTTTTTATACAAATTATAACTTATCTGAGCACAGTTGAGGTTCTAAGTCTTTATTAAATAAAACATTGTTTCGTGTAATGCAATGTGTACGCAATAATTTCTGCTTTCTTGTGTGTGTTGTCGATTTTTCGAGATTAAATCGTTGCTCGAAAATATAATATTTATTTCGGTTTAATGGAGAATTTGTTTACTGAACTGAACTGGTATTCGTTTCGAAGCACATTCGCAAAGTCAAAAACCAGATTACAGAGAGCATTGAAATGTGTTACACACGAAAACGAAAATAAGCTGTGATTATATACGTCTCTGCGAAATATTATTACTTTAAAATGTATTCACTTTCTCAGATCTCATTTTCATTGAAACGCAATATCAAATAAGTCATTTTCAGTGACTCTTAGTATTCACTGATTTGTTTTTCATTTAAACGAGCATCTTTCACCGGTCTATTCGTATCAAATATGTCAAGTCTTCATTTTTGCTTATTTCTTGTTTATTGTATTCATAATTGCATTCGAATGACGTTCATTGTTATTTATGTCAGATTGCAGTCTCTTCAAGAGTTGCTTGTCAAGAGAAAAAAGTTGTGAATGCTTTCTTCCCTGAAATCAATTTTCAATTATTTTCTTCTTCAATTCATCTCCACTCTATATTTAGAAATAATATACTTTATTTTATTTTGTTTACCATTAAATACGAATGTCATTGCAGTCTTAAAAATCAAATGCAAATATTTGACACATGAATAAAGAAGTGTGTGTATTTGTGAATTCATTGCTGCTGCTTTTGTTTGCAAAATAATTGATCATTTATTGCAACACTTATAATCAGAACAGAAATTAGAACACAACACGAACTTAAAAGTAATCACGTTTAATTGGATTCACAAGATTGAAGCAAACATGACAAGAGTGCACAAAATAATTGTTAAGTAACCAGCAACGTTCGATAGAGACAAACCAGTTTCGATTGGATATTTCGTCCAAAGCTGTAGCTTTTGTACCTTTACAAGAAAATGATGATTTGATCGTAAAATTTAATGATTATTGGTACCCTCACAGGACACTCGCACACACGTCGTTGGAGAACTTTACGACACTGAAAAATCTTACGTCGAATTTTTGCGGACACTGGTCGATGTAAGTATTTCATGATTATTTATCTTTAACAACTTTAGTTTACTATTACTATGTAATATAAACTTGAAAAGCTGCTTTTGGTTGCATATATTCTTTATTGTTCTAATAAGCATCAAAATAATAATTACTTGCCTTTAAATCTCATAAAACTGATTACAATCAGTAATTGTGCATTGAATCATTTTATTTCTGCAGATCGAATTTAAGGTGTATTTCGCTTTTTTTAAACCCAGAATGGCAATAAATCTGTGTTTTTTATTAACCGCCTGGAAAAGCATTATCTAGTGAAGGGTTGAGGATTTAACGTTTAACATTTATATTTGCGGTGTGTGCATTCGAAATAAATACGTTTTATGTTATGTTATGTTACGGTTACTGCACACTCGGCATTTGCGAATAATTGTGAACGCATTGAAAATAGTTGTTTTCGTTTTACGACTCGTATTAGCAGCGCTAAGAATCACTAAGAATAATCGCCTGCAAACGTAAATCTGAACGAGTGCATTCTTAATTAGTGTACGATTAATTAAAGAACACATAAATAAAACCATTTTGACTGTCAGATTGAAAACACACGAAAGAGACGACAACAAGAATCAGTGAAACGTAATAAATCGGATAAATCGCTCATAACTCGAACTGATCTTTTTTTGGATCGGTGCTTAATTTAAAGTGAAGATTAAAGTTTTGATTCGAGTTTAGAATTAATGTTTTTCAGCACTTCAACCAGCGTGATGAATGTCCGCCGTGAAGCAGTCTCTTTTTGCATAGAACTTTGTTTACATGCAGTTCGGAATTTATATCCTTTGAATCCCATTTCGAAACGTGAATAATTTTCATTTCATTTTTTTGTGGCGACCACACATATTTCGCATAAACGGCGTCGACCATTTGTATCAATTTAAACATTTACACATTTATTTATGCAATTTATTGTCACATTAATTAATCAGAATTAAAAGCAAAATTCTCTAAACCAGAAATACATGAAACCATTGAAATCTCCGGAATATGGAGGACTTGTCGAGACTAATCTCGTCGATGAGATTTTCTTCAAAATTCCAGATATTTTGCACCATCATGAAAACTTTCTCGAAGTTCTTCGCCAACGAGTCGCCAATTGGGATTCAACACTCACAATCGGTGATGTTTTCGTTGACGTCGTAAGTTGCGTTTTTCTTATCAATCGATCACACTGCATCACTATTCATACTGCGATACTCTCATTTCATTCACACTTACGTGACCACCACATCGCTAACTGCAGTATTTCGACTTAATTGAAAAATTGCAAACTTTTTTTGCGCTTCAATATTCAGACAAACAAATATAAGCGTAATTTCGTAATAAAAACGCATACATTTTTACGAACAATAGTTAAATAATAAAAATTCAATTGTAAGATTGTAAGTATAACGCACACACATTATGTTCTAAATTTCAGTTTGCAACAAATATAATTAAGCTCAGCATTCAATAAAGACTCGAACTAATTGATTGCTGTATTTGAATCTGTATCTAGGTGTATATTACGTAAGGATGCTTTTAATTTTATAGTGAAACTGTAACATACACCCAATAGACACAGAAAGGAAAATTGTGCACAATTTTTTCAACGTTTATTATTATTACATTAAATAAGCGATTGTATCGTCTGAAACGTTGTTCAATATTTAATTACTTTCTTTGAAATATATATTGTAATCAAAACGTATATTCATTATCGAGTACACAAGAAAAGTTTAATTATTATGTTAATTTTTGCGCTTAATATGATTAATAACTAATATAAAAGGGAAACAATTATTGAAGAGTAAACATTTAACAAGAAAAGAGCGATAAATGATTATTTGGATGTTCGCAAAAAAACGAACATGAATTTCACATCACTTTGCTGAACGATAATGAAAGAAAAATGAAGTGAAATTAATTTTCATGATTCAAATTTGCCGTTTTTTCAGTAATTTGAAACGAGAGCAATTGACTCGCGAAAAAAGCATTTTCTATTTCTAATTGAATCCGTATTTTCAGTTCACGAAACAACCAATAATTGAAACATACACAGCTTTCATCAATAATTGGAAAACTGCTAAAGAAGCTATAAAACTGGCGATTCAAGCAAAACCAGCCTTCGCCAAATTTTTGGAGGTAAATAATTTTGCGTTTTTCGCGATCTAAATCTTGAATGCGACATTAAATCAACGCATATCTTCTCACTTTTTCTTATTTCTAATTTTCGCGTAAATTTTAACTTTTGAAACTGTTCTTTCGGACCACTGAATTCATTTCAACGAATATTATTTCAAAAATAAGAGAAACAAAAAATGCAAAACAGTTTTTACTCAATTGCAAACAAAAAATTTAGCAAATTCAAATTTTCTAAACTTATTTGAATACATTAATCAGTTTCACTCAACTTTTTGTTCCAAATTAAAAGCAATTTCGAACCATAAATTAATTTGATTAATTCGTCGTAAATTACACACACACACACAAACATTTTAAAATAAAATGAACTCGAAGGGAATTGCAGATTTGAAAATTGTAAGAAATAAAGAAGTTACAGTTGAGATCACGAGCGCAGAACGATAGAACTTTGAGATTTAATAACCAATCGATAGATGCGCACGAAAAACTGGACAAATTGTTGACCTAAAATGTTGTTGGTCTCAGAGTACTTGATTAATTTTCTAAATATAACCTTTAAACAAAATTGGTGTGTTACAATTGTTCGTGTACACAGTGTAAATGAATGTCAAATTCGTGATTTTCGGTCAGACTTTTTCATTTTTTATATTCGCAATTATTCTTTCGTTTATCGATTTATGATCAATGAAAGTTGCTAGAAAAACACGTAATTTAATTAAGTT
>NCKV01000548.1:0-16387 GCA_003675905.2 Leptotrombidium deliense
CTTGCAACTGATACTCGCAGATCGCTTTCAACTGTTCTCGCCCTTGATTACTCGAATATTGGTGTTCACCGCCCTTTGAGCACCGCATTTAACGATTAACAGTTTGATTTGAACGCCTTAACGTCCATAAATTGCATGCATTGTCTCAAATGGCGGTGATTTACGTGCACACACGTCAACTTTCATAAATTGTTTTCTATTTACCGTAAAACAGTGGTGCGGAAAACCATGCAAAATATAATATTTGTTCGCATTAACTCAATCACTCTTCGCAGCAGATTCAATGTTATCCGCTTTACTTCATTTCTATTATTAATGACTGTTACAAATTCGTTGCTCACTGTTTCACAGATCAGAACAGCACACATTAAAGAGAACAAGAAAATAAAACGAAATAAGGTCTGTGTTCACTAACTACGTAGCACGAGTAGAAGACATTTAATGTCACTTTTATAAACCTACAAATTTGAGTTCTCATTTTCGTTAAAAGCAACAATTACAATTAAAATAACAGGCAGCTTTTGTATAAATTTCAATTTTGAAAATTGTAGTATGTTTGACAGAAAACGTTTGCGTGGACATTAAATTCTCGGCTCTCAGTTATTCGTCAACGCATCACACAAACTGAAATCGAACCGTTTTTCGTGACGTTTTTCTGATTTCTTCGATGGATGTCTCGCATGTGAATTCGAGTGCAACAGAAGATAGAACTGTTTCTCTGCAAACTTTTGTTTCGAATATCAAACGTGACAAACGAATTTGGCAACGATTGTATTGCGTTTCTCAGAATCTGGACTCGTTTTAATTCGCTGTTGCATTACTATTCGATCGCATTAATTTCACAGCGAATTTCGAAAATTACGAATGCTTGGTTGAAGAATGAGAGGAAACAACAACAATCGAAGCATTTGTTGATTTCTTTTCGACGACTGTTTTCACGCTTAATCACAAAGTAAGCAAACATAACTTTTTACGCTATATTTCAACGTTATCAACATATATTTTCAACGCTTAATTTTCGCGATAACAAAGCTGAAGAATGATTGCGAAAGAATGACGCGTGAAGTGTGCGAATCCTTATGAATACTCTGATTTTGAAAACTGATACATTTGTAAATATTACAATTTGGTACCAAAATTATAGTATTGCTGTATGCGTCGGTGCTTTCGCCTCAGAGATGTGTATTATATTAATTCGCAGCAGTCGATCTATTTGAATTTGCATTTTTTACAAGCTTCCTTTTCTTTAGGTAAATCGCCGCGAAAATATTACATACTGAAGTAATATAGTCATTTATAGTGTTCAAGTTGTCACATGAAATCTGTTTAAAGTTTTCAATGCTGCTAGATTCGCATTCAAGCAAACACACAAGTAAATAATTAATAACTTTTACACTAGTTAATTGTTCTACTCTGTTCTGTTCTCATTGATTGTTAAATTTTCTATTTTATTTCGTTGTTGCAAAACACGCAAATATTTTGAATTGCATAGCTTATACATTGTATTCGCAGACAAAGACAATTATTTCATTTTCGCGAATAGTATTCAAATGTTGAATAAATGAAAGTGCAAAACGTCAATCAATTTGATGTATGTCACTACAACAGTGTCACAACTTACGTATAATCTCGATATGTCCGACATGGCAACCAAAAAGTTTGACCGTTGATCCTTAGACACGTGCACTTTTAAACAGTTCTTTTGTGAGTGTTGAAAACGTTAAACGTTAAAATAAATGAATGTAATTATGAATATGCGTTGCGTTTAAACCACCCAGAAGGACCATCCGATAATTTAATGTCGACAGCAATTGAGACAGTCGGAATGTACGACGGTTACACGCTGCGGGCAAACAGTGATTTGTATTCGTTTTGCGCTGCGAAATTTCTCTTGTTTCCCGAAATTTTGGGTGCAAATTTAATTGCGAACAACTGTTTAACGTAAATGACAAGAAAGAAGCAAAAAGTTGCTTAAATTAATGCTCAACCGGTCACCTATAGAGAGCGGTACAAGCAGCGGCAATTGTTCAAGTTTTGCGTCGAAAAGTTTTGGCCGATAAATGAAAAGTCGTGAGAGCAACATTTACAAATTATATTTTTAAATAATTAGAAAGGCTAATCAAGCGCATTCAATTTAAGTGCATCGCTGTGTTTCCAGTTTTTCTTCTTCGAAAATAATTTCACAATCATTTATTTTGTTACTCAATTAGATTAATTGATTTTGTATACATTTTAAATAATTCGTCTCGTGTCTACCTCCGCTAATCCACTACTTAAGTTGCGTTTCAATTTAATTCTCTTCGATTCGTTATTTTACTTAATTACCACTTGAATGCAACTCAATGAATTTTATTACAAAAATCAAAGATTACCAAACTTACAAACTTAATTCATAATCGTTCTAAGTTTATCTTGTTTCATTGTTCGCTTGGAAATTGTAATTAAAAAAGACAAAAAATTCACAGACCGGTACACAGCTTCCCGTAATCGTAATCGTGTAAAGTAACAATGAGACAAAAAAATTGTAGTTAAACTAAAAATGCAATCTATCAACCATTGTTATAATTTATTACCTATTTCAAGTTCATAAAATAGCTCTAAAAATCAAATTTAATGCAATTATTTATATATCATTTTATGCTTCTCTGTTGCAAAATGCTACTGACATTATCATAATTAACAACTATTTACATATTGTTTAATGAAGTGAAACTCATATTTTACAGTATTACCTTTGAAAATCATAGTAAAAAATGATTGTATCAACTAACAAGCACCATATTTGCTGAAAAGGTTATGCTATGCTATCATGGCGAATGTTATCAATCATTCGCATCTACACGCTGTTATGATTCCGACACAAAAAGTAGTGTGAATAACTTATGGCGGTATTTAGCATGTTGTGCTCCCGTGAAAATGTTGTTTTAAATTTTCAATCTCGAAAGTGTTAAGAAATTAATTTTTTTGCTCAAGTGACAAATGGTCTAAATGTGACACTTTAAATGACTCAAGTTTCCAAAGTCAGCTTGTGATTGTTTTTTATTCAAGAGAAAATATGTCCCGAAAAGTTGTGTAACAAAAAGTGTGACCAAAAGTCGCAAATTTTAATTGACACTCGTTATCGTTTCTCGCAACGAAAACAGTGAAATGAAAACGAAGGAAAGACATGAGGAGTCGATAACATTGCCGGAGAATTTCGTGAAATCATCGCGATTTTTGGAACGACTCCACAGCAGACACTATAACAACTCATAAATATTGGTGTGCCGCTGCGAGTTCGAAACAATTACTTAAAGAAAGTGAGAAAGCAAAAAATTATATTTATCGAGTGATTCCGATTTTGGCGACAATTGCTTGCGAGTTAACGAAAGAATAACCGTCGTGTTGTGTTGTTGTATTTTTCGTGTGTCAACAGCTTGCGACTGATACTCTTTCAAAAGCCATTCGAATGCGAAACGATACTCAGTGAAAAACTTGTGTAATATTAAATGCAAGGCACACAACTGTTGATTATCTTTAACAAATCTTATTTTAATGCGATTTTCGATGATTGAATTTTGACACAATTGCCATTGAAGCCGAAAGTTTATGACTGTTGGCGAAGTTCGACCTCAACGTTTGCAGAAAACAGAACTGCTTCTGTTCAAATTTGTTTTCCAATGCCATTCAGTTTCCTTCAATGATTCAAATTAAGTAAGTTTTACTTACTCAATGCAACGTTTAGTGTTTTGAATATTCGGATGTTTCGGTATCGTTTTGTCTACCTTGTCAGTGATTTCACTTTGAATGCTTTTTTGGAGTATCAACGAAAGAAGTGAAAATAAGAATTTACAACTGACCTCAATTCTGTGGTCATTTATGGGAAAAATACTATTTATAACGTCTAAAACCTCGGTACTGTCTAAGAACATTACCGGGGATTTTTAGACAGTTCGCTAACAATCCGAATGTTTGAAATATTCAAAAGTTGTCATTGTAAGTAAAACTCACTTAATTTCAATCACAGAACTGTTGTGATCGTTGCTTTTCATTTGCTGATATGGCAGTCAGAGAAACACTTTCAACATTTTCCTCTGTTTTCATTCGCTTTTCGTTTTCACAGAAATTTAATTTCGAAAATGTTAAGTGTTTCAGGTCACTTTTCGGCCGCCTTCGTTTGGCAAACAAAGAAATTACGAGAAGAAAGTTTGCTGCAAAAAGTATAAAACTGTCACTCATTTCCTTGAAAAAACAATCATTTCGCGCAAATAGAGTTTCTTTTCACAGAAATCATAAATATTAGCTTTTCACAATAGCCTCAAGACGAACATTTTTTACGCGAAACAGAAGTTAATTAAATTTTTTTGTCCACAAAAATCCATAAATTTGACAAAAGGCATTCAATGCGAATTTGACGTTTCAATGATTTCACCGGTACGTCAAAGAACTTCAGTAACATTGAATTTTCAATGTTCATTTTTAATTTATTCAAAAATATACGAGCATTTAACTTTTATCAAGCTTATTATTATTATTACATTATATATTTATTAATCAAGTTTATTATTATTTAACTACTACTTTCTAATGTAGCAAACTCAGATGCTCGGTCCGCATTACAACCGAACGGAAATTGCGATCTGTCCGAAACATGTATAGATTTTTTTCCAGAGGTTTATTTTCGAAGTAGATTTTCCGTTTTATTATTGCATTATATATTTATTAAGCAAATTTATTAATTATCCACTTCCCAAAGTCGCGAGCTCATAAGTTCGAATTAGGTCCGCATAACAACCGAGAAATTGTGATCTGTCCGAAATTTACTTAAACGTAAACATGTATATAGATGTATGTTTTTCTTTGGAATATGCACTGATCGGACACATTCTCGCAAGAAAGTCGCAGAGCGATCAGATTGTGCGCAAATAAGTACACATAGTATGTGGCTTATGGCATATGTATATGGGTCAAGTTTTGGACTATTCCTGCCCAGGAAAGCGACATCAATGGCCCGAAATTAAGTGGCGTTTCGTTAATATAATCAAAACAATTTCAGTGATCAATTTTATGGCCATGTTTGGCACAGCGAATCAGTTTGTTTTTACACTTCAACTGTTTCACTTCTTTTACACAGTGTGACTACTTTAAAAGCGTCCGTCTTAAAATGATAATAACTTTTCAAGTATGATATAGAAACTTAAAATTTTGCACACTTATTCATTTTGGTATGCTTGATTGTGTTGCACAGAATAATATTTTTAATACTATCGGGAAAAACCATAATTTTGAATAATATTGTGCAGAATGTACACTTTTACCTCTTTCGCGGTTTCCTCTTGAAATTCTGAGCACTTAAAAATTCAGTACACTTTTTTTGTTTTGAATTTAAGTCTTACTGCAAAGTGATATTAATTACACAGTTTTTAAAACGATGCTCTTTAATTAAAGTCACCTCTTGCAGTGCTTTTTTCCGGCGAGAATCGTTGCCTTTTTTTCTAGAATTTTTCTCAAAGACGACTCTATATTTTTGGACATTTAAAGAAGAGACCAAATCGTGACTTTTCAAAGGAATGTCACGTGTATCGAATGAAATAGTGAGCATCATTAATCACTGCGTTAACTGCGAAGTATTGTTGCCCACCGAAAATTGATTATGAATTTGAATTCAAAGATCACAGTTTAGATGCCCGCGTAACGCGTGCGATCATTTTTCGGGGGGCTTCAACAACATGATCGTTTATCGTTATTTGAAGATGTCATTTCTATAATTAAAAGTAAACTCTATATGAAACGCAATTTTTCATCGCACCGGTTGTCAAAGTGTCTGCAAAAAATTGTTCGTCGTTCATTGAGTCCATACGTCTCGACATCCGTTTATATTATCTTTTCCAATTTGATTGCGTCGCAAATAAATATTTCAATGCAACCGCTTTCGGGGATATATTCTTATCCTTTTAAATTTCAAATTTAATTTCCACAAAATTATTGAATTTTAAGTTTGTAAGCAGCGAACACAGTTGTGTGTTTACGTTCTGTTCGCTTACATTTCGTTATTTTGCGACACATTTCGCGACTGTCGGCGAAATGGAAAGTCACTCTTGTTGCTTGCTTGCGTTAACACATACTTGTACACCACCGGTACATCGAATACATGTATAAACATTGCCGTTTTATTAGAACTCGACAAGCAATACTCGAAATTAAATCGCACTGCGAATGAATCAAGCAACTGATTTGATGCGCGCTTTGCTTTCAGCTCTGAAACTTCTTTTTTCGCTGCTTTCCAAGATGCGAATGTAAAAGCACAATTTTGCAAAAAGGGTTAAAATGTATGCAACGTTTGCAAAATAAAATAAATAAAAAACGTGTTTAAGCACTGTGCGAAACGAAATAAAGTCTCTTCTCTCTTCTCTTCTGCTCTTTTATAGAAAATCAGTTTCGCAGTTTCGTCAGTTTTCGTTTCGAATTGAAAAGTCTGGAAACGAAATGAAACGAACAGTGAAAGGCAGCAGTCGAGTTGAGTTGAGTTCTACTTTTTTGTGATGAATTTAAAGTCGAACAGAGCGAAATGCGAGCGTAAAGTGAATTGGAAGCGCGGCGATATGCACTGTAACTGCGTATCGGTGATCGCTGAGCGACGTTTTACCGGCGATAGTTGTTCAAACAAAAGTTTACTTTTTCGTTGTAATGTTGAAGATCACGTCAAAGAGAGCTCACAAGTGATGGATGTGCGCTCGTTTATCATTGAGAGGTAGCAATAGAAAGCTGCGGCCGTCACTTATATTTCCTGACTTCGATTCAACGGACCTATTCTGAACCGCGAGTCGAGTCAGTCGTGAGAATCCCTGTTTCACGCTACTTTCCGGCCGAAATGCCGATTACTTCCTTTCGTTCGCCAAATCACAATAATAATACTTTCGATCGTTTACTGTCCGCGAAAAGTGCGACTCGCTTCTCGCTGCTCGCTGCTTGCATTGCAACAACAATTCGATTGCTCTCCTCTTTAGATGTTGCATCTGAAAAGGTCGGTTCGCATTGAACGACAAACGATAGCAATCGAATAATTGAATGCATCGCGCCTCGATCAACGAATCGATCAATTAAATTGTGTCCGTGAATGTAAATGCGCGTATTGTATGCAAACAATGATTTACTGCTTATCTAATTATCTCTTAATTAAACAATGTCAACGAGTGACACTGAGAAACAGCGAATGTAGGCGCCTTGCATAGAAAGCACATATATCATCGTCGTTTTGCGTTCGATGTTCTAACACACATATCTCAGCGAATGTCTCGACTTTACAAGTGTTCTCAGAAATGAAAAATGTGGTTAAATACGCCTCAAAATCAGCAGCGTTTCGCCAGAATGCTAGAAACCTACTTCGAGCAAATGAAGTTTACTGAGATCACTGAAAATTGTGAAATAAAAATATTCACATTTTTCTCATTCGCGGTGCGAAAACTCATTTCTGAAACTTTAATTCAAAGTTTGCCAATTTTTCGCAGAAACAAGACGTTTACAAAGCAACTTTATTTCGCAGCACATTTGACAAGTTTGTTTAGTTAGATGCTTCACGCTGACTGCTGCACTTCGCCGCTCAGTTCTTGCGACCGCATTTCGCGGCCACCGTTCGTTCCAACAGCGCTTCGCGATTAGTGCAGTTCGCAACAAAGATGCAATTGCAAAGCCACTCTCCGCTGACTTGGCTGACTTTGAACTATTGCTCGACATTTGATTTACTGCTTTATTATAGCTGCGAATCCTAATAAATAATACGAAATGCAACACAAACTTATATCTCTGCCGGTTCGAAGTTGTTCGCTGACATTTTGCTTTCCTGCGTTTGCAGATATGATTTGAAGTGTACAGCTCGTATAAGGGATGCGAGATGCTGATGAAGCCAACGACATTCGGGTGTGACGCACTTCTCAGTTCTTCAAAATCGTTTGTATATCATTTTCGGCTCTTAAATTATGGTTACGAATTTCGAATTCAAAAAATTGACTCAACTCAAATGTGTGTGCGTGCTGCAATATCTGTGAATGCACTGTGTATCCGCGTTTAATGTCTATAGTTTCGACTTCTTGCACTCGCAAACATCAACAAAACGTTTCGGAAACGCATTCCGCAGCAGTTATAATCGCAGTTGCAGCAGTTGCTGTTTGATGTGTGTGTACCTTCTTACATCTCATCTTAATTCGCTTTTCACTCCACGCACACAACAAACATCGAATGCAACAAATGCACTCTGCTTTGCTTCAAGTGTCGAACGAAACGATACCCCATAGTTTTTGGCTGCCTTCGGCTTCATTCGAACATTATTTTCAAGCTGCAAAGCAATGCAATCGAATGCTGTGCACAGTGTCACTAGACTCGTTGCAGCGATCGCCGTATATCACTTGTCGCTGTAAGCGTTCCAATTAATGTCTTCTGTTTTCTAAAAATATTTTCATTGCGAATCATTTCACTAATTCAATGCAATTCCAATTTAATGACTGGTAATAAAAAGGGTGTTTACAAGTAATTTCTGTCCGGAAAATAGAACAGAAGTCGAGAAGTGTGGCGAAACAAAGCGAATGCACTAAATTGATGACAAATAACGCGAACGACAGCAACTCACGACATATGGACACAACAACCGATATATGTACACTGAAGCTCTGTGTGTGCATCAGTGGCAGTCGATTCGCATTTGTGATACTTTGCAGAGAAGTGTGTATGCATTTGATTTTAAACGAACGTTTGAACGCGATTCATTCGCGGGGCACGTGCACCGCATGCAAACCTTTAATCGCGAAACGGACATTTAAACATTAAACGTGCAGTTAGAGGCAATTTACCCTCGTCGAAAATGGCTAAAGTAAAAGGGGTTCACGTCCACACAACTCACATCTGGACATTTCATTGTTAGCAGTCTCTGTTATTTGCGTCCAGCGAAACACTCTCTCGAAAACGATGAGAATCGCGCGCGCCTCACTCATCACTCGCGATCGCCGTGTGTCCGTAGACATTACGGCTTTATAGGATTACTCAGACATATGCACACAGAAATGACCCGAAAACGGTTCTTATCTACGAGACTAATGAGGCAATTGGGATCATTCGAGCTTTATTCACGCTTTCAACGGCCATATATCATTTTGTTGGCTATTGTGAACTTCTGTTCTCACTTTTTTCACACACCGATCTGTTCTTAGTTCTTCTTCAACTTTCACAGCTAACTTTTGCTTAAATAAACTTTATTTACTTGTGTTAGTGAACAGAATGATTGCTCTGAATTGCCAGTTGTTAATTGTAATAGCTTCTGCCGTCGTATATACTGTTAACCGTTTTATCATAATTAATGTCAGTATTCAAATAAGGAATTTGAAATTCATTGCTGCTCTGTAACACATCAGCTGCTTAGGAACAGTGGATGCGTAAGATGCATAACGAAATTAGTTATGAAAAATGTGGATTTAAATGCAAACACAGTGTATTAAACGTAGTTGAATGTAGATGTTTGCTGTGCTCACTGTGTTCGACGTTAATTAACGATTTGCGAGGAAATCGGTTGACAATCGAAATTGTGATGAATCGGCGCACATTGCGACCACCGTTTCACGAATTACCAGCAATTATTTAGAATAAAATCAGTGCTTCTCGTTTGGAGTTAGTGGTTTCGCGAAGCGCGACCAATTTTGCAGTTCCGCCAGAAAACGGTGAGACTGTGGAACAGTATATACAGAAACGGTGTGTGTAGTTTACGTAGTATGCACATTGTGTAGTATTTGGATGTGTATACAGTGAAGTAGCGATGTGAGCTCAGCGAATGCAAGCTAATGATCGCGTTTATGCAAATAAGTCCGGTTAATGAGTGTAATGTCCTCTGACAACAAATGCGCGGCAAAACCCTTTTCGAAGAAATCAATGAAATAAATTGGCGAAACTCGGCGCGATACCGGCGTTTGACGATCATCACTCGTCAGGCGTTTACTTAATTTACGGCCGAAGCGAAGATCGCTTGGCTGTCGGCGGCAGTGCAATACCTGTGTATGTGAATTTGTGTACAAATATTCACAGAATTACTTATGCAACGTGAATTAGCTGCGAACAGTGAAATTCTTATTAGTGTTTGAGCCAATGGTCGTCTCTGGTTCGGAGGCAGTGGTTTCGGCCCTGCTTCGGAATAGCTGCCAGTGAGCGACAGTTAACCAAGTTTATGGACGCAAAACTCTGCGGGCTGTGATCAACTGCACCGAAGAAGGATACACTTCACTGAAGAATATTACGCATAATTTGCATAAATTGTATAATTCATTCTTTTCACTGATCGCTGGTCGGGAACAGCAAAAGGATCGACTGTTGTACGGCGAGCAATGTGTGCGGACCTTTATTTCGAATGTTAGTCCATTAATGACGGGTGGGGCGTTCATTTTAATCTACTGTTGCGATTGCATTCGCATCTGCTGTTTTTGGGCTTGTCGCTGTTCTGTGTCGTTGTATCGCTGCTGGTCGCGATCAGCCGTTTCGAAATTCGGCAACGTTTAGAACAAAGAGAGACACGCACACTTATTTATTGGTAAACAGTTTGACACACAATCTTTTCGGATTGTGCATTCGAAACGCGTCGCACTCTCTGAGCCAAATCAATAATCAATTCGATGAAATAAAAAGCAAATTTTGGACGTCGAAATGGCAGAAAGTAATGGATACTCGATGGACATCACTCTCGTTATGATTGCGTTGCGAAAACTTTCTTTTATGAGATTCTCTCGAAACAAACAAATTACACTTTTTTATGCTTTTTCGATACTCTACTCGTACTGCTCGCAATATTTTGTCTCATTCGTATTATAGCTTCGAAAATATGATTTCGTCTTTGCAAAGCTCTCTCTCTCTCTTCTTCCGCAGCACTTTTTTGCGGCACAAATAAAATGAAAATTAAACGCACAAAAATAAAATAGAACTCGCATTCTTAGCTCCCAGAGGTCTCGAATTGGTTTCTTCTTCGATTCCGATTCGAGACGAAAAGAAAGGCAATAATTGTGATATACGAGCGATCGTTGCGGGAATATATCTTATAACAATGTCCGCATCGAAATACCGATTTACAAATAATATTTTTGCGATTGCGATGAATTATTCAAAGCGAAGGCGTCTGAAAATGTGAATATTGACTTCACATGCAATTCGAAAGGCAACAACTACCTTTACCTTCTTATTTACACCGTAGTTAAACCGTTGTGCCGATCACGTTTCAATGTCTCAAGCATTCTTCGTGAGACTCGCAAATGAATGTACGGACCATTAGCTGCGTACTGGTCGTCGTCGGTACTGGTCGACGTCTCGCACTTTTCTCATTATTTGAAAGACAAATTCCGACCTTTAAACAGTGACCCCAATCAACATAACTTTTATGAAATTATTCGCCGTTTTTACGGCATAAAGGAATCATAAGCAATAAAAAGAGAATAGAACTGAAATTTTGTGTGTAATTTTGAATTTAAAGAGAGAACGTTAATCAGTGAATGGCGGCTGTTTATTCATACAGAATTTGTGTGCTTTCAACTTTTTCGTGGAAAGAAAGTGAATAGCAAACAAATCACACACAAAAATATCTTTGCAGACTGTTTTCAAGTCTTCTTCTCTAGTTTTGAATTCTCTATGAATAAATGTAAATATACGGTAGCTATCAGTAGTGCTATTGCAATCACTTGCATTCACAGCGAAATTGTTATTTCTTCGACTTGTTCGTTATTCGTTATTTCGAAAACTTATTCCTTATTTCGTATTAAAAACGCAGCAAAACTTTTCTCCAGTTCTCTAGTGTTCTCATATCTGTGTGTATATATGTGTGTGCACAGCAAACTGCGCTGCTTTTTGTTTGAGCAGCTCGTCTAAAAAGTGTGCATTATGATCGAGTATGGCACACACACACAAACACAAACTTATTCTTTGTTTTGTTGGCCGATCGTTAAGTAGCCGGTCTGCGCGTCTGACAGCAGTTGTGTTTGTGTGTGAAACAAATCTATTAGAGATCACCGAATTTTTAGAGCTATAAAATTGTAATCGAATCTATAAAACGAAACGAAACGAATCGAAACACAGATACATGTGTGTGTGCGAGGCAGTGGTGTATAATGATTGCGAAGTACTGTTATTGTCGTTAGGTATGGATGTCACACATCTAGTATCCAAAGAAGTTGAACCAATTCCATAAGTTATAAGTTATTATCTAAAGGATGACGAAGCATTTAAAAAATGATACGATATATGCATTGTTCTTGCAGCGACGACCAGCGACCATGTGAACTGCTTACTTGTGCATTCGAACGCATTCCATGTCTGTTGTTAACAGTAACAACCAAATAAAAACTGGTGAGATAATAGCCACTGCACGGCTATTATTATTACAGTTGAAATGATTCTAATTTGCATTCCATTAAATGTAAGTTAGAGAAACGAGAAATGCTGTGTTCATATTTAAACGGCTCAAGGAATCATTAAGCCGAGTCTTACTCTTAGCGCACCCATTGCGTTATACAAGTGCATCGTAATAATAAACGATGCTTTGAGATGTTGCGAATGTAGTTGCGTTGCATTACGTTTCGTTTCGTTTCGAATTTCCGAACATTCGTTTGTGTGCGACAAAAACAGGCACAAAACGCATACTTTTGCAAATTAGCCAATTATTGCTTGCATTCGAAGCGCAATGCAGTCGTTCGTTACTCTACTTTCGATACTATACAACTTAAATGTTAAACACACACCTAAATAAACGTAAATAATGCGTTGTGTGAGTGCACAGTTTGCAATTGAAAATTGTTTCGTCGCTCGTTTGCAGACGTCATAAAAAATCGGAGAGAAAAATATTTTTTCCTGCCTTTTGTCTTTGTGTATGTGTGTGTGTGTGCCTCGAAAATATTATTGTCTTTCATTTTTTCTATTCATTTTTTGCCGTTTTTTGTGAACGAAATGTTTTCTGCGAGCAAAATATTAGCGAACACAAAATATTATAAGATTATTGATTGGCGGTAATATTTACGCGATGCAAACTTAATGATGGCTTTTGTAGGAGAAGACATTTGAATATATACATATAAATGCCGGCGTGTATTGTTGCGTTATATCTAGCTTATAATACATCGCAAAACATTCGCTATTCGTATTCGTATACATATAAATATTCATATTTGTAATAAGAACACGAATTGAACCGACGAATTGACGGATTCAATATGTGTTTGCATCTGTTTTTTGTTCTCGACAAATCGAAGGTGTTTCGTGTGAGCGGAGAAGTGTTGCCCGTTGTTTACTGTGTTGACACGAATTGCATCGGACACCGCAATTCGAGTGTAACATTTCGAATGCTGTCACTTAAATTAAATGCGAAACTTAATTGTTTTAAATTCGGTTTGAATTTCACGTTTTTCATTCGAAATGTTCACTGATGCGAATCTCGGAAACAAAAGAATATTTGCAAACGAATCGAATGCTGCGAAACGAAAGCGGACTCGTCATTGCGAAGAAAGCGAAGATATGAATTGAGTCTTAAAAAGTATTAGATTTCTTAAAGAGAAAGTAAATGCAACGGCTTTTTATGGATGCCTGTGTAACTTGTTGAATAATTCAAAGCATTCGACATCCGGTTTTTTGGCGAACAGTAAAGCCAATACTCGACAAGGAAACGAAGAAACGATGCTTTCGTTGGCAGTCGAGTAACAAAGTTATTTAAGTTCTGTGAGAGCAAACAATCGCCGCGAACATTCAAGCGAACAGTGACTGCGGACTGTGTTCTAAAAGCGAATCCGAGAAACGAGGAGCGCTGTGCACACGATTCGCGCGAATTGCGAGCTCAAGAATTCAGTCGCGAAAGGTGCGTTCCTGCAACCTGCAACACTGTCTTCAAGTGGTTACTAGAGAGTGCAGTTTGCTGTGTGCACTCGAATTGAAAATTATCGAAGAAAGAAAATCGAATTTGAATTTTGATTTTTGTGTTCTCTCGCGAAAGCAATGGTGTCAACTTGTTCGGTGTCACTCGAATTAAGTCCTCTTCTTCACTGAGCGGAAAGAATCGCTGGTCATACACAAGCTATTCAGTGAGTACTGTTTTGCAAATGTTTGCAACGATACAATTCGATACAACACGTACACACACACTCACACAGACCCGGTACTCGGTATTCATCGCAGTACGCGATATATTTTGCGATTCATTGCCGATTCTTTTGTGTGTGAGCAACAGTCTCACTTCGATTCTAATTTCGCATTCATTATTATTCGCGAAAAGCTAACCTTTTAAACATTATAATATTTGAGCAGTGGTTTATTTTGCATAATCTTTGCATAAAAGGTATTCGAGTCGCGCTTTGGATACACAACCACACATATATAATCGCTTATTTTGCAACGTATTACAAATAAACGGGGCACGCAGCTCACACACACACACAATTCACAATGTTCACTATATTATTCTCTTGCTTTAATGGTCGACTAATGCGCTCCTCCTGTTTTCCTATTCATATTTTTCATATTTGTTTACTTTGCATATTTTATAAACCGCAAAAATGCGTTCCCAAAAACGCCGGTGTTTTCATGTTGCACAACAATTGAATAGACCAACTTTCGCCGATTATCATTGTTCACTGCGAATGTTGCAATTCGTGTCTGATTACGATTCACACGAATGCAATAATCTGTATCCAAACTCTGTGTCTGAAGTACGATGAAAACAGTCACATAAGTTTATTTCATTTCATTCTCAAAAGTTGATTGATTCAAAAATTGGAATTCATTTTGCAGTGCTCCGCAACAAACTTATAAATATGATAAGTAAATAAATAAATAAACAATAAATTATAAAAGAACGACTGGCAGTCAGTGGTGTTCATTAACTGGCAATGTGGTGGTGGTGCGATGTAATTTGCGTTTCTTATCTTCTTTTTCTTCTTCTCTTTCTTTGCCTCATTGGCTGCGAAAACGTTTCAAGCGACAAATTTACTTCGAGTCAAAGTTAAAGTTAAACAATGCAAAACAATTAATTAATTTAAATTAATCATCGCTGCTGTTACAATGGTGAATTAGAGAATTGAATATTGAATGAAAACGCGATAAGAGAAGCGATGCAAAAAGAGTTTAAGTAAAAGCAAAAGAGAAAAAAAAAACAATTGCCAATTGGAATTATAATAATTTGCAAAACAGTTTACAAGTGTTGTAAAAGAGTTTAGATTTGAATGAATGCAGTCAACAATGCGCTGCGATCAATCAAACATAGCCGTCAATTGTTAATTATGAATTACGTGTGCGAGTGGTGTGTCAGTGTACATCTTTCGCCGATTACATTAAATAAATATGTTTTCATTTAAATATTCTATGTTTATATCGCATACACACAGTGAACAGTTTATGTGCACTATGAATACGAGGCAAGTTTATCGTCGCTCATTTCGTTTCGCGATCTCTTATTTTGAATAAATGATTTACGACCGCAAATCTACATCGCATTGAAACATAGCCACTGCCAGTAGTGGCACGACCAAGTTATCTAGTTCGCTATTCACTATTAAACATGCGACATTTGAGATCACAAATCGCGACATTGCATTCAATATTTGAAGAAGTAAATATTTCGCAACATGTGTCGTTGCTTTCTTTGCGTTCGCGAATCAAATCATTTTCATTCGCATTCACTTTCATCAAAACGTGTACACTTTTAGAACGCAGCTTCATGCATTAATTGTGAATGTTTAAAGCGATCAAATATTGTCATATTACATATTTAAGCGAATAGAGAACAGAATAGAAGAGTTTCGGTTTATTTGAAGCAAATATTTAAGTAAAATATAAACGAAACGACGATTATTCGTGTCATTTTTAACAATCGTTCATGTTTAACCAAAAAATTTTTAGAATTTCAGAATTTCAAACGAAGTATATTTTTAAAAGCAATAAATCAACTGATGAATTGAGTTTAAGTAGCAGATGAGTGAGTTAGTTAGTTATTGCGTAAATCTGTTTCTATTATACTTTTTACTGGTAAATTAGAAAGCCGTGAAAAACATCGTAACGCAGTGTGTTAATAATATTGGCAGTTCACAATTATTTACTGCTTACTCACACAAATATTTTTTCTGTTTTTCGTTTCGTTATTTTCATTAAAATTATTATTATTTCATATTTTCATTCTTGGTTGTCATTTTTCATTTTTCCAGACCAACCAAAATTTAGGAGATTCATTTTTCAGGCCAAATACGAATTGTGACATTTGCACGTTTCACTTTTTTAATGAACTACTAAAAAACTGTTTCTCATTATTGTTCGAATTATTTTCTCGGTCAACATGATCATGCTAACAATAACGCCTATTACATATATACACCTTTGTAATCAATGTTCGCTTCTTTGCAAACTAATGTCTCAT
>NCKV01000550.1:0-16372 GCA_003675905.2 Leptotrombidium deliense
GAAACAGTTGCGTTCGACGTAACTTGTGTTGTACCTGTTTTCCCCGCAAAATTGGACACAATCGAAGAAGAAGACGAGGAGTGCGCCGAGTGCGCTCCTGATGCGAGACACACTCGTAGTAAGCTTACAACTATTCTTCTCGCGTCTGTTTTGCAATCAAAAATCGCTTGAATGCAACGCTCATCTCTGTTTTGTATTGTATGCACAGAAACGCAGGCTTATGAAAGGTGTTACAGTTTGGTTGTGAAAGTAAAGTAGTTGTGATCTCAGGATTGGAGCTTTGCTTTCTGTTTCGGGAGGAAACCGAGATTTAAACTAACTTTAGTGACTGCCATAAATAGTGAACGAACAGAGAAACGTAAAGATGTGTTCATAGGGATGATTTCCAGAAAAACCATTTCTCTGCTCTTTCACTTTTTGGCACTTATTTCACGCAAACAACAAATGTGACATTTGCTTCATCGCTCTCGTAACGAACACTGATCTGCACGCTTTCTCCGCGGTTCTAACCAATTCGAATCACGAAACTGTTTTTCGATTTCAAGTGTATCCACTGTCCGAGTACCACAGTCAAAGCGAAGAAGAAATTCTCTCGCCTTCCGAGGATTTCGTGGATACGTGTGTCGAAGCACTTGGCAAACCGGTCGCAGAGTTAGAAGCAGGACCGTCGTCGAGGTCTGCAGATCACGGCGATTTGACACCGTCTGATATTCCTTTCGCGATTTCGCCTCAAAGTGAAGAAAGTGATATGTCTTCTGTCACCAAACCGTCTTTCAAAGCGAGAGCACCGAAAAACAGTGAGTACCAATTTGCGTACCGCGCTTATTGTGCTCGTTTCCTGTCATTGTAATTGTGTTCCGTTGCATCACTGCATCACTCGTGAACACATTTCATAATTAGTCCTTCACTCTTTTATTGCTTTTTCATTTCCAATACAAAACACTGTTTCAATAACGTTCTCAAAAAAGTGACAGTTTATGAACCAATTTTATTTTTTTCTGTTTATTTAAAGTTTGAAAACTTGTGAAAAGTGTGTTTCAGTGTTGCTCAGTGCCAACAGATCGCCTACTCGCTTCGATGTGTGCCTTTCGTGCATCGTTTGCTGCGAACAGCGATCACAAAATGTTTGCCTGTCTCTTGGAGGCACACATCGAGCCTGAAAAGCTTGCAATGCTGACAACAGCAAGTGTTACATGTTCCGCGTTGCATATTATAGCACGTTATGCAACGCGTTCTTCGGTTTCAATGCACAACTGGTGTCCTTGCACACACTTTGCACTGCACATTGCGTGTTACTGCCTTTGCCTTTCTCTGCAGTAGCCGTCACTTTCTAAACTGTCCAACATTTCATTACGTTCATGTGCGCCGTATTCCGATTTCCAAGTTGCACTGCTTTTTGTCAATATTCTTATTAATAGAAAGTTTATATTTTGGAAAGTACACAAACTTTCGATTATTTGTTTAACATTGCGAAACAACTGTGAAATTTTGTGAATGAAAAGCTTGTTTTAAGTGAATGTGTTTACGTTTGTAGTTTGGAGTCCTGGAAGTACGACGACCACTTCAAGTGAGAGCACGACGACAACAATTCCAGCGACAACTGCTTCAGCGACTCAAACAACACCGACGAAGGTGGACGCGAAAGCGAGCACATTACCGCACGGCTTCAGACCTGTCTCATTTGAACCATCAGAACTCGAACCATCGCTGTTGGCAATCGACACGTCGTTAGCAAACTCGAATCCAGACACCAGTTTGCTTTCGCCCTCTTCTGTCAGCGAAACTTCGATCGACACCAGTAAACAGGTGACCTCGCGTTCGCCTCAAAGTCCGATAACCAAGTACTGGACTTTGCCTCGACACGCTTCCAAAGAAGATTACAACGCTGCTGCGATTAGACAAGTCGTTACTGATAAAGCACCGCCGCCTGAAGCTCACTTTCTCTACGAAACTCCGACAACCAAATATTACACACTTCCGACTGCGGTCACTGAAAAAACGACAACCGCAATTTCAGCACCGAAAAAGTTCGAAGGAATTGGACCGACCGATGAGAGCGGACTGCCGATTTCCTTGCGAACGGTATTCACAAACAATTTATTGCACACATTTCATTTCGTTTAATGATGACAGGGAGTAAAGGAGGAGTTTAGAGAAGATTGGTACAAAACAATGTTTAACAAACTTCACAAATTCGAGAAACCAAAGAGTGATTTGGACGAGCCAATTAGAATTAAGCTGCGCTCTCACAAGCCAGGTTCTCATCTGTTCAATCATTTTTAAATTAACATTAACTTGGTGTTGATAGAGTACCACTTTTCTCCTAAATATTTCGAGGAAGAAGATCGAGGTCCGACACCACGCAATATCGCCGACTATGAACCTGGACATTCGAGCATTTCGTTACGAGAAAAACAGATGGTGAGTTAACATATGCAGTGTAACCTGAAAAGTGTTTTGCTCGCCGTGCTTATCTTGTCTCGTCTGTTTTCTGTTTTTAACCACTCAACGTACTAACAACTGTCTCTTTGTGCTGCCATTTACCGACTCAGTTTTATGCCGATTTAATTAATTATATCGATACTATATTTTCTGAAGTATTTGCGTCCACTGTTCAGGTTAGTTACAATTTGTTCGCTGAATCGCCTGTCACAAACTGTTTGTTCACTCTGTAATCTGTTGCTTTCGCAGGAATCTGCAAATGACAAGGCTAGTGAAACATTAGCCGATGAGGTGATATACGCTATAATTCACACTGAATAATCGCTCGTTTCGCAACAGGCAGAACAGAGAGAAAAAGAAATGCACGACGAGCACGACTCAAGAAGACGACCTCCAGTTCCGTATCACAGGAATTGCGTTTTCAACGCGCTTACGTCGACGAATGGATACGAGTCAGATTCCTCGTACATTATTAAGAAAAAGGAGCCAAAGACAGGTATGTTTCAAGTAAAACGGGCCGAATGATTCATTGGATGAGTTACCGCTGCGAACAGTGCCAACACCGGCTTCTCGCTCAACATACTGTGCCGTTCAAAGAGGGGACATCGATATTCCATTCGGAGGACTGCAGAAACCTGCTCCTCAGCCGCGTTCGCACAAAGGTACTGTATTGCAGTTATTCGTTTAAATTCATTATCACTAAACGGTTTTTGCACAGTCTGCTTGCAAAGGGTTGTTGCAAACCGTTTCTTTTTGTGCATGAACGCCACACTGCCTGTTTCGCAATCATCATTGATCACACATTCTAATTGTCACTGCATTTCGAAACGTCACTAATTGTGTGCAAATATGAAATTAATTGCAGTTGAAACTAAAAAGTTTTGTTTGCATACTTCAACTGAGACTAACTGAAATGCAAGTGAATTATACTAATTAATGAATAAAATATTGAATAGACTAGCACTGTTTAACATTCAGTGTGTCGCTCATTGAAAACAATCGACGAACACTCATGCATATGCATCAACGTAATGTTTGAAAGCGTTTTCGGTAATTTAACATGTAGTTTGTTGTGAAAACTTAACGGATAAATAATCGCAGTGAATTGTGATATTGAAACAGTCTGTTTTAGTCGGTCCATGTCCTCCTTTGCGACATACGGAAGAGAGTGGACTCTTTCAAGACCCCCCTCAACGACCGCCATCTCCGCAGATTTTGTCCGATCGCGCAATCGATGAGTGGCAAAAGCAGATGAACGCTGATTTTAATGATATTTACAAAACATTGCAAAAGAAACAAGAAAGTTACTCAAACAGTTCGAATAAAAGTAATCAGATACCGAACGCTGCGAACACAAAACGTGAAAAGTTTATAACAGAAAAGTATATAAAAAGCGAAACACCGTTTATTGAAAAAAGTACAAAAAAATTTGACGAAAATAAGTCTGCCCTTGATTCGTTGATTCAACAAATTGAAGCCGAAGCAGATTTTCAATGCGACGAAGGTATAAAAAACGACCCTGTGCGCTTTCGCATCACGTTCGCTACTTTGAAACGACTTGACGATGTTTACACGTAGATTCGAAACATAAATATGACGAGGAAGAGGTTAACATTCACTTCAGAAGTCCAATCCGACAATTGGTCAAGGATGATTCCGTGACTGATGAGCAGCTCGCAAAACGTCAACGCGAACAAGTATGCGCTCATGCTGTTCAAGCAGCTTTCTTAGTTTCTAAAATGACAGATGCGACGTTTCTATGAGAACGATTTCGAAAAAAGACATGTGAAAGAATCGCAAACTAACGCACAACGCCGACATCACTTCACACCGAAACAAGAGCATATCGTTCACTTAGATCGTTACCAGAGGGCCTATTCGGAGAAAGGTTCGCCTTAAATGATATAATCAATTTTCAGTAAGACAATATTTGCAGAAACATCACAATTGGAGCACAACTTACTGGCTCGTGTCTTGTTCGACTTCCATGCGTTGTCCTCTCGAGAATTGTCCGCGAAGAAAGGTGACATTGTGATTGTACATAGACCTGTGAATCATAACTGGGTAGAAGTTGAAGATTCTCAAAGTGGTTTAAAAGTAAAAACTTCTCTATCGTTTCTGTAATGGATATAATGAATCAATTGCAGGGTCTTGTTCCGAGGAACTACTTGGACTTTGAAAAAGAGGGGTCTGCAAAAGCGAAATATGACTTCGAAGCGAAAACTCCCGTCGAGATACAACTTAAAAAAGTACTAATAACTAATAAATTGAGAGAAGATTATAAATGCACGCTTCATGTTTTTAGTCTGAAATTATTCGATTGTTGCGAAAAGTTGATGAAAATTGGTTCGAAGGAATTAATAGCAAAGGAGACGTCGGCATATTTCCATGCAGTTATGTCGAGATTTTCAAGCCTCCGCTGTGTAAGTGAACGAGCGTTGCAACTGTGTTTTAATTGATGTTTGCAGATTTGCAGTTGAATAATAACAGGTACTCGACATACAGGCCACTGTCTCCCCCAGAGCAGTATTCGCGTTCGTTGTCTCCCGTTTGTCCGCCGTCACCGTCGAGGTTGTCTCGAAGTGTAAATGGTACGAATCATGCACACAAAGTGTCGGAGGGAACAGCGGTGTCCGGCAAAAAGTTGTATCGTGTGCTCTATCCCTACAAACCGCAACAAGGCGATGAACTCGAGTTGTTGGCGGGTGACATACTCACTGTAACTATGCATTGTGACGACGGTTGGTTCGTGGGACACTCAACGTTGACAGGACAATACGGAACGTTTCCGGGCAATTACGTTGAACTGCTAATGTAAACGATGTAAACAAATTTGTGATCATAGCGAAGATAATCAATGCAGTGTGTAATAGATTTGTAGAGACGGTTCTTTCTTTAAATTCAGCCTCAATTCGAAAGCCTTTTTAACTATTTACAACCTTTTTGAGTCAGCTTTTAACCAAAACTCGATTTTGCCTTAATTTGTACGGCGAACGAAAGGCCACGAATTGTGAAGGCGATTCTCTGAGTAAGTTAACCGTAGATGTTTCGAGACACTTTCGATTCGATATAAGTTACATAATTTTATGTAAAAAGCAACGCAAAAGGCAGCTAATTAATAAATGAACAAATTTAATACAACGTTCTTTCATATCTGTTTAATACACAGCTTTCATTTCAAACAGAAACTTAACTTTTATTTTTGTATTTACTTGTGTATCTACCGTTTGGCAGTTTCTCAACGAAGTTCTCGACAATAGAAACCCAATTTCTTGCATTTCTCGCACAAATGTTGCGGGTGTGCTTTACTCTGATCGCTGACATCCAAACCGTCGGGTTTTTCCAGCGGTCGCTACAATTCGCTCAGCATTACAACATTAACGCATTCTTTTCAATACTCACTTGTTTATGAGGGTAAACTAATGCGTTACATTTGATACATATTTGGCCGTTGTTTGCCCACGAGTTGGAACTCATCCACTTTCGGTTGCATTCGGGACACTTAAACTCTCCAAAACACCTCTTCCTTCCGCGATACGGTGTCCTACCTGTAAATCAAATGGTGCAAATATTTCTTACTTTTATTCACAAATTTATCGAACCTTTTGATTCTTGATCAATACTTGGGTGCAGCAGTGGTTGGTTGTTCTGTTTCAACAGCGGATTGACATTAACGTTACAATCAGGACCTTGTTTACTGTCACTGTTTGAGCTGATCAACAATTGAGCGAAGTTTGTAACTAACCACTGTTGAAAAGATAACTGTTGAACTGATGAAGCGAATGGTGGCGTATATTCATTTAAAGCAGCTGAAGCAGCTGTATAACACCGGCAATTTTGTGAAATGTACTGAACCTGTATTAAACTGATCATATTAAACTTTCAAAAATTAGGTGCGTCTAAATCGTAACATATGACTGATGAAATAACTTACTTTCGGTGAATTTGATTGCGATGCAAACATGGATGTATCGTGTGTGCTCACTGCGTTAGTCTCTTCCTGAAACGATTGTCAGTGACATTTCGTTCAAAGCTTAATTGCTGAAATGTATCCAGTGTAACGCAACTATTTTTAGTAAACTCAACTTTGACTGTTAGCCAAAACAGGCCATCTGTGCCACAAAAAACTGTGTTGTACAAATTCAACATTTACTATATGCGCTGTACATATTTTTGTAATGTATTAAATTGTACATTTATTTGCCTGTATAGAATGCAAAGCAGTTGAAATGTATGCACTAATCACAACCTGAGAAACATGAACAAGAAATCAATTGCAATGTTTAAACAAAAGTTTTTTGTTTGAAACCTAGGATTCAGCAGATGGCAGTTGCGTAGCTGTCAGACCAGACTCACGGCGCGAAGCCATTGTAAGGAGTGTCGTGTTTAGAGGCCTCCCAGTTTTGCGTCACCCTTCGGGGTTCGAAGGTGAGTCCGATCGACGCTTTTTCGTCCGACGGCCGTTTTTGGTCATTATCCGTTTGTTTTAACGGTAATTAAGTGTGATAAACCGATAAATTGAATGTGTAAGTCGTCGCAAAGCGAACGGGAATGAGTTCGCAAATATAGGCCAAGGTTATTGTGTCCGTCGTCCGCTGTCCGTCTACTGTCTGTGGCCTGAACATGGACACAGGAAAGTGACAGTGAACTATATTTGTGTCAACCGTTCGTTTAGTGACTTAAGCGAGCGCCGACTTATCATTCGTCGCTTTCAAATGTCATTCGAATTGTCAGCAAACGCATCGTTTGTGTATATGCATCAAAAAAGCGATTTCTGGATTTCTGTGTGTTGCTAACGTTTGTATTTATCTCTACTCTTTTGAGGCCAAAAGGTCTGTTATTGTTGCATCACATAGTGATGGCCTTAGTTTGAATTCTAGTTAACAAGTAATGATTAGTGATTGTCATTGTAAATGTTGCGCAACCTAGGCGATTATTACAGAGGAACCGTTCGCAAAAATGTTTCAAACTCTTCTAATGGCGAGCAAGACGCAATTCTCTCTGCTGTCAAATGAAGGTTTCGCGTAATTGACGAAACATTCGCAGGATATTGCACTGAACAAAGACAGGTCGTTGATCGTTTCTCGTTACGATCATTTGATTGTCGTCGCAACGCACTGTAGTTTATTATCGCAGGTTGTTTGACAGTAGATGCTTTTGTCGCAAGAAGCGCGAATTCTACTTCTTTGAGAGATTCTTGATTGATAACCGATTTATTTGCAGCCTCCTGCAATTCGTGTGTCGATGGCGACAACCATCTTCTGTAACGCCGGAGACGAACACGAATCTTTCGTTTTGGTTCTCTTTTAAAGTGTGTTGTGATTGGTTTCAAGCTAGCCCGCAATGGAATAGTTTCGTATTAATTTCGTTTAGAAAAGAAAAGAGCGTTGAGAAGCTCCCGTCGTAACCAAAAGGAAAGGCCAGTGGAGTGCGTTCGTCTGCTACGCGTTTCATTTGATGGAAATCGATTGCAGACATATTTCTGTGAAATGAAGTATAGTAGACTGAGTACTCGAATGGTTCCGTCGTCTCTGCAAGATTGGCTTGAAGAGGAACTCGAGAACAGAGGCATTGATGGCGTCGTGTATACTCGATATATTTTGAGCTTATTGCAAGACGATGAAAGCAACGATGAAGTAACTGTTAATTCTGGTCTCTGTGGGTCTACGTTGGAAGAGAATCCAAATTTCATAAACTGTTGTGTGCACCACAACAAACGGCAACACAAGTGTCACTCGAACAAATGGGTGCACAGACGGTATCAACAATCGAGTAGTGTTAACGGCTCGTGGCAAAAGAATAAGATGCTTAAATGCTGCGAATGTGTGTACGATGAATGCTCTCGATTAACTAACATCGATCAAAAACGTTCCGTTGTTGTCGAATGTCTCAAGTCCGCTTCCGAACAGGTATTTTCGATTACTTCCTTTTATGACAATTATCATTGATTGTAATCATAGGATTTCGAAATTGAGGCACTCGTTGATGAATTGTGCGCCAAACTAAAGGAATACAAATACAGTATGGTCCGCAGTCAAATGGATTCACAACCAATCGACTCAAGAAGTGCAGACTCGTGTCACGAGTTAAATTCTTCACCAAAAGAGCAAGCAAAAAGATATTATGCAGCCTTTCCTGCATTGAATACGACGAATGTTTTTGAAAGCGCTAAACCTGTCACTGAGATTCCAGTCGATTTAAATCTTCACAGAGTTCGGTTAGATAATAATTTCGGACCTTTGGAACAGAGATCGAAATGGGATGGAAGAAGAATAATTGAGTTTGCGAAAAAGAAAGACTGTTCACTAGAAGCAAGTGATAGTAGTGTTGATGAGGAATTGTCCGAATCTCGTCAGTCTCGTCGATTGACATCTTTTGGTTTGACGGAAAAAATTCGAAATCCAATCGAGGATATAACAAACGTGTACAACGAGAGCAATATTTACAAAGTGACCTCTGGTTCTGTTGGAAAAACTTCTAACATTGATCTGAGGTTCACAAACGCCGACCGTTTCTCACACTCAGAAAATGTTGTTCCCATCTCTGCGGACTTTACTGAAAAAGAACGTTTGAAATGTGTTTTTGAGAACGAGATAGCTCACAATGACGAATGGGAACATGAAAAATTGAAAGTGTTGGTTTCGAAGTTCAACAATAAAGTAGCGTCGTTGTGGAACGACGAAAAAAGTGTTCGAAATGTCAGAAAAAGTATTTGGTGTTTTGACACAAACTGGTCTCCTCAAAGTTCGAGCACACCTAGTCCTAAACTAAACGAATGCATTAAAAATAAATGGATTTCAATAGCTCCGTTTGAGGAGAGTTCTGCTCTTTGGGAACCACTACAAAAACATACTGTTAGTTACTCTTTAGCATCTGCAACATTGGAGACGGATGTAGATGATTGGTTTTCAGGAGACAAGCACGATAAGTTTTCACCCAAAGTAGTCTTTGAAAATAAAACATCACTTTCAAATCATGGAGATGATAGTTTGTTTGTAGAAGTACCTTCTCGCAGAAACGGATCCTTATCCGAAATCGGTGACTCTGAAAAACAGAATACGTCGAACGAATATTATTTACCAGTTCACGAGGCTCCCGAGAAAGAAGATGAGACTTCCGAATGTTTGCTAACGTCTCCAAAAACGCATTTTCAACCAATAAAACAAGATTCGTTTGATGAAGAATATGAGGACGCCACAACTTATGAAGCGGACGCTGAAGTATCTCGTTTAGTACCCTGTTCCAGTATTTGTCCCAATAATGCGAATAATGACTTGAAATGTGATAATAAATCTCGAAGCTCGCAAGAATCTAAAAGCAGGTCGCTGTCGACTTCCTTACCCGAACTCACGCTTTTTATGGGTCCTTTCACTGACAATGAATTAGAAGAAGATAAACTAAGTATTGAAGAAGAAAGACATTCCAGTAAAGCGTGCGTTGATTGCGAGCATGAAAATACGAAAGCTGCTAGTGTGTCGAGTAATGAAGAAAATGAGTTCGAAGAACTGTGTACAATGCTTAATGAAGTTCTACGGGATGAAACAAACAGCAAACCATTTGTTAACAAAGTGGAAGCTAATTGGTTTACCGAAAAAGAAGAAACTGTAATCACATCAGAGCAAAATGCGTCTTGGAGTCGCTTCTGGGATTCGTCAAACCGTGATTTTTATCCACTAAATGGTGTCAACAGCGATAAAGCTGCGGTGCATGCTGATGAAGAGTTTCTGATTGATTCAAATGTCAATGATGACGTGAATATCGCTGCATTTCCCCTAGATAAATTTGAAGAGAATGAATCACTTATGAATGAGAAATCATTGGAGTGGTTTGCGGAAAATCAAAACGAATATTTGACATTGCCGAGCGAAAGTTATGACACAAATGTCGAATGGTCCGCTGGTGTTGAGTATGAATATACAAATGTTGTATCAGAGGATAACAGTGACCCAAGTTCTGTGTTTTGTTGCTGGAATTTAGAAAAAGAGTGGCAGAAAGAAGAGAATGATTCTGTTACGTCGCAGCAACGAAAAGGTAGATACAGTGTAAAAGTAAATCAAATAAGATAATGAAATATGAATTTCGTCTTAAGTAATGGACGACTGCAATGGAAAGCGTCCGTGCACATTCTTCATGGAAGGCAACTGCAGGAGAAGTGACTGTAAATTTTCACACGATCTTCGAAGTATCACCTGCAAGTTTTGGGAAGAAGGTTGTTGTTTCAAAGGTTTTCTCTGTCCATTTCTACATGGATATCCAAGGTTTGTAGTTCGTAGTATTTTTGTTGAGGCTGATGTTTATTTTTTATAGTGTCGATTCAAAGAACCGTAAATCAAATGTTGGTAATCCGAAGTATATGATTGAATCCGAAGCCGATTTCCCGTCGCTGTCAACGGGCAATTCAGAAGCTTATCTTTCGGAGAGCAGCGAGTCAAATGTTTCTCCCGCGAAGAGCAAAGGGAAGAGATTTAAACAGGAATCGAATGTATTGTATCGAATGGTAAAAAAGAAACGAAAAAAAGCTGGGCATCAATGCTACAATGAAAAGGCAGTTTAAACTTACACTAATTACTCGAATAATTAGTAATATTTAAAAAATACATTGAATGTTGAAAGGAGTACAGCAGCGTTGGCGTCGATCAATACTCGTTTCAATGTTAGCAGATATATTCAACATTTTAACGTTTTAAAGCAAATGCAATCAACGTTTATATCAGTGAAATATGAAAAGTGCAAACTAAACTGAACGTTCACTAGTCACGTATTTACAAATGCTTTTGTTCTATTCGTGCAAACGTAATTTGAATTGCTACTTAAAGACGAGTACTGAGTCAGTCAACCACTGTTGTACACACAGCAATGATCGTCTCATTTAAGAGTATATTTTCATTGCGAGACGCGAACGGCACTTCAACAGCACACGAATCATTGTCGTTCGTAAGTGTGCTTTGCAATGAATGTTACCTAGAATGTTCGCCAATGAACACATTCAATGCAAAGTTGAAGCAGTTCGCATCTCGTCGTTCATTGCGTTCTAAACAAATTTATGTTCACAACAAGTGACCGAATAAGAAATAAATGCAAACTGCTGATTAATTCGTTTACTTTTTGTGTTCACATTCGAATTTTTTTGTATGCTTTTTATAGTTGGCCTTGATTTTGTCGAACTAAACATCGTCGTCCAACAGCTTACAACGATGTTAGTTTATTGCACTGTTCCCATTTCGCGGCACATATCGTTGAACGCCTTCGAAACTTGATTCGTTCGTTTCACGCTTTTGTCGAGACGCGTCGCTGTTTCGCGTCTATTCAACGTCTCGTTTCAAAACGCGTTTTTCAAATAATTGCAAAACGAACAAAGTGGTCATTTTGCAGTTAATCGGTGAGTGGACACTTATCTCTGCAAACATTTTAAGGTCAGCCAAACTTTGGATAAGTTAGTGATTAAAAGGTGAGTCGTGCATTCTATTTCATTTCGCTTTGTTGCCAACTGTGAGAAAGTATTGCAAAGCAAACTGAACAAATCGTATTTCGCTTGTTTGTAGAAGGAAGTGGTGAATGGCCCCTATTCCTTTGAATAAAACCAATATGTCTAGTTTCGAACAGTTGAAAAGCTGTGATAAATTAGTAAAGGTATTGGCAAGTCGCAATCAACAATGCCAAACATGTAAGAAGTCGGAGTTCGTCGATCATGTACACTTTATCATCGATGAAGGATGTACTTTAAATCCTGTTGAAGGTATTCCTGAGTTGGTGGACATTACTTGTGCACAATGTGGTCAGAAAGCAGTGCAAACGTTCAAAGTATGCGGAAAGTGCAAGTCTGCATTTTATTGTAATAAATCGTGTCAAAAATCCCACTGGTCACTCCATTCGAAAGAATGTGGATCACCAAAGGAGTCGGCAGCAATAAAAGCTCCACATACTCAATCCGTGAACGGAAACGTGTGCAATGGCGGGATCTCATTGCAAAGCTCCGTACATGTACCAACACCTTTGGCTGCTCCCGCGAAAAGTGCCAATGCTCAAAAACCAAAGGAGGGACTTAGATCGCAAGGAGACTTAGTTCCCATTGGCGTTGGTGATGAAGTAGACAGAGTTGCTCAAAAGAAGGCAGTTACTAAGGAAGTCTCGAAGACACCGCCATTGTCAAAGTTTGTTAAGCAAAAAATTGAAAAGTCAAAGTTGCAAAATGACGATGTATTACCCTTTTTGCTAACTTTTGGAAGCAACCCGGACAATTTTTATATTCAAAGAGCTGCTGACTCCGAGAAAGCAGCTTTCATTACAGAATGTTTGAATACGGAGTGTCCGAAAGTAAAATCCTGGGACGGTGTTGCATCGTTGGAAATTGGAGATTATTGTGCCTGTCTCTATGAAGAGGATGGAAACTGGTATCGAGCGAAACTTTTGCAAAAAGTTGGCGAGAAGTTTCACATTATTTTTGTCGATTTTGGAAATCCAGACACTGTTAGTGCCGGAAACTTAAGAGCGCTTCCGCCTCAAATGACTGAAACTCCAGCTTTGGCTGTTCATTGCAAATTATACGATGTGAGACCAAAAGGAGATGATTGGAGTGAGGATTCAATTAAAGAGTTTGCAAAGCAAGTTGAAAGTGGACGTTTCACTGAGTGTAAAGTGCATGGTTGCAATCAAGACGGTGTTTATTCGGTGAATTTATTGGACAAAAATGGCAAGAGTGTCAATAATGAACTGATAATAGCTGGTTTAGCCATCAAACTTTCGATTCCTTCTGAAGCTGCAGTTGTGGATACCCCGAAAACATCGACTCCAAAACCAGTGGAGATTATAAGACAACCGAAAGCAACCCCACCAGTAACAAAACCTGAGCAAAAGATTGAGAGCAAGGTTGAGTCCACTTCTTCGCCTTCAACTGTTGCATCTGCAGGAATTGTAAAGAAGACGTCATTAGCTAACCTACGCAACTTGAAATCTTTACGAAAACCTGAAAACATTAAACTTCGTTGCGTTGTTGATGACTTGGAAGTCAGCAATAAGTCGATTACTGCCATACTTATGAGCGTATTTGACGTGAAAAAGCTTCAACTTTGTGCAATCTTTAATGTTGAAGATTTCTGCGACATTGTGAACGAATTGCAAGCGGTATTCACACAGGAAGCAACACCGTGTTCTGATATTGAAGTTGGTAAATTTGTGGCAGTAAAATATGACGACGAATGGCAGCGAGCTTACGTAGTTAAAGTGAATGAAGACGGCACATGTTTTTGCTTATCGTTGGACATTGGAATTTTGGCTAAATACGAAGAGGTATATCCTCTGCCACAAAAATTTCTGGAAAAGCCGTCGATGTTAGGACTTATTTCTCCTATTGGAGAGTCCAGTGAAAAAGTGTTCAGAGATCTTAACGTTGAAGAACCAGTTTCTATCTCAGTTTACATCGCTCAAAAAGGTGATGAAATAATTGGTAGAATAAAATTTGAAGCGTCTCCCGCGGAGTGTAACGTTGTTTTAAAGTCGTACCAATCTGCACTAAAGGAAATCACAGAGTCTTTAAACAAGAAGAATCCGTTGGACAAGTTACCCGTTTCGATTTTGAATGGAGGCAAACAAGCTGCTCTTGTAGTTTACCAATCGGATGAAGATAAAGGCGTGTTTTTTGTTGTTTCAGACAGTAAGTTGAATATAAAAGTTTAATCATATCTTAACAATTCTATAATTAGCTGACAAAATGGCCATCTTAATGGAGGAAATGGGTAACCTACAACGTTTGGGTCAACCAATTGCTTCACCTGAAGTTGGAACTTACTGTATTGCAAAGTCTGAAGGTAACAATACTTGATATTTTACAAATTACCAATTTATTTTCAATTTTACGATTTTAGATGAAGAATGGTATAGGGCTGTAGTAATTGAATCGATGCCTGATAAATCTAAGGTTTACTTCATGGATTTTGGAAATGAAGATTTGGTGCCAAACAAATGCTTACTCTCGATTACTGACGATTTTTCACCCGATAAAATACCTGCTCAGGGAGTGAAATGTGTCCTCGCGGAAAAATATCGCAATGATAAGGTTTACCAATCGGTGGAACAAGCTGTGGAAGGCGGTGGTATTTTTCATTTTGAAGTACTTTCTAAGGAAGGCGATCACTACATTGTTTCTGTTTAAACCGTTTAAAACTGTCTTAGTTTACATTTTAAATTTGTGATCAAACGCTTAATTTAGCTGATACGTTTAATCAGTGTTTTTCATTTTTTTAAATAACCGATGTCCTGTTAAGCCATATTTTGAGCTGATTTTGTACTCATTAAAACTTCGTTTTGTATTGAGTTTGAAATTTGCGCTTCGTTTATAGGGGCGTGACTTTGAGTGTCGAGTCAACAGTGTTGAGTGTAGTCGGACTCGGAGAGAAAAGTGCACTTTATGTTTGCATTTTACAATGACTCTTCGAAAGGTTAAAGGAAACTTCGAACGACTGTTTGACAAGGATCTTCGAGATTTGGTGCGCGGCATCAGAAACAATAAAGAGAATGAGGTGTGCTTTATTTCCAGTGGAGACCGAGCTTTTTTTCATTCATATGTTTGTCAGGCGAAATATATTGGGCAGTGTATTGAAGAGATTAAAGAAGAACTTAAACAAGACAACATAGCAGTTAAGACCAACGCTGTCGCAAAACTCACATACGTAAGTAAAATGTTAAATTATATTTCTCAGTTTATGCTAATGTATTATTTCGTAGTTGCAAATGTTAGGTTATGACATCAGTTGGGCTGCCTTCAATATCATTGAAGTTATGAGCTCATCTAAATTTACCTTTAAGGTATGTATTAAACTGTAATCATTCGATACACTACAGTCATTACATAGAGAATCGGTTATCTATCTGCATCTCAAAGTTTTCATGAGAATACTGAAGTTTTGATGCTTACCACAAACATGATTAGAAAGGTAAGATTACTTCATGCAAAGTAAATTAATTGTTCACTACGGTATTTGAAAGGATTTGAATTCTCAAAATATGTACGATGCTGGATGCGCCATGAGTGGACTCGCGTGTTTCGTATCAACAGATTTAAGTCGAGATTTGGCAGGTGATGTGATGACATTATTGACTTCAACGAAACCATATCTGAGGAAGAAAGGCGTTTTACTGATGTACAAAATCTTTTTAAAATTTCCGGAGGCTTTGAAACCGGCATTTCCTCGACTAAAAGAAAAATTAGAGGATCCTGATCCTGGTGTGCAGTCAGCAGCAGTTAATGTTATTTGTGAACTTGCAAGAAAAAATCCGAAAAATTATTTATCTTTGGCACCAATATTTTTCAAATTAATGACAAATTCGACGAACAATTGGATGCTAATTAAAATAATAAAATTGGTAAGTATGTTGATTGCTGTGTTTTGTTGTGATTTGGTTCTGTTTTTCCGTTAATGTTGTTCCCTCTTCACACGTCTCTCTCTCAGTTTGGTGTTTTAACTCAATTTGAACCTTTACTCGGTATTAAATTAAGCCATCCTCTGATAACTATAATCAGAAGGTACCGTAAATACAATTCTTACCGGTTTCACAGTCCTTTCCCAGTTGCAACTTTTTTGTTTCTTCGTTTTCAACTTTTCAATTAAATGCGTTTAAGAATTGATTCTTTTTTTCAGTTTGGTGCTTTGACACCACTTGAACCTAGATTAGGCAAAAAACTCATAGAACCACTCACTAATTTAATTCACAGGTAAATTTTAATTTTAATTTTTTTCCTCGCTTTTATCCCAATATTCGCACTTCAAACTTTTTTCTTTTCGCTGTTTAATCATTTTTATCACAGTACTTCTGCAATGTCTCTGCTGTATGAGTGTATCAACACAGTCATCGCTGTGCTAATATCCATCTCAAGTGGATTACCAAATCACAACGCTTCAATACAACTTTGCGTCCAGAAGTTGAGAATTCTAAT